>CM034048.1:6039665-6072937 GCA_019804595.1 Bruguiera parviflora | reverse complement strand
GCAAAAAAACCTAAAATAGGTGGTGTTGGTGAACAGAATGTCATTATATCCTGGATCGTTGGGGGCTGTTGTCAATGGTAGGTCATGTTTCTTTTAATGGGGTTAATCTGTAAAAGGTGAATTTGGTGGTGGGACTCAATTTCGTGTCATTTTTGAGCCCTTGGTCTTCTCCTAGGCATTTGTTGGAAGCTGCTGGAGGATCACTTAAAATGGCTATTATGGTGGTGGGGGCTTCTTTTTTTGTTGCAAATTAATCGATTTGGACAAGTTCATGGATTTGAAAACTCAAAACTTTGGGAGCTGGGAGAATTTCTTGTTGGATATGCAATTTAAATCCCGTTTATTTTTGCTTCCCCCCCCCCAAAAAAAAATTAATGGATTTGGACAAATTCATGGATTTGAAAATTCGAAACTTTGAGAGTTGGAGAATTTCTTGTTGGACATGCAATTTAAATCCCATTTCTTTTTGCTTCCCCCCCCCCAAAAAAAAATTAATGGATTTGGACAAATTCATGGATTTGAAAACTCGAAACTTTGAGAGTTGGAGAATTCCTTATTGGATATGCAATTTAAATCCCATTTCTTGTTGGGTATTAATGTAAATCCTAAGAATTCGACAACTTCTTTATTTGACTATACTAATTCTCTTGATGCTTTGAGTAAATTTAGGAACTACATCTGAATGAACTCACATTCGTCAAAATAAACGGTTAGTCCCTCAAAACAGTTGGAGGCCAATAAACAGTTCGTTTACATGTAATTAAGGCACTTGACAAAAATATCAAAATAACACATTATTAAAATATAAAGATTTAATGTAATTTATAATATTTATAATTTTTTTATTTATGAATTTGAATTCTTAAGTAAATTTAGAGTTTTAAAATATTATTTAAAATAATATTAAATTTTAATTTCTTAGCTTATCTGTACTTACTATTTAATAGTCTATTTTTTTATGTTTAATCTGTTTTTAGATTTAAAATTTAAATTTAGTTAATTTAATTTAATTTTATTATATTACATGTTACTTGGACTTAGAATATATTAAGAAATATATATATATATATTAAGAATATAAAAAATTTATATTATTAAAATATAAAAAATTAATATAATTTGTAACATTTATAAACATTTTTACTTATAAACTTTACTCCTTAATAAACTTAAAATTTTAGAATATTATTTGACAACACCTTTTTATTTATTTATTTTTAGTTTATTTATTTTTATTGGGTTTACCTCATGGGAGTCGTTTTCCCACGCTCCTGGCGAATACAGACTTGGACAATCAAAATAATGGTCCTATATATTCTGCGCGTACGCAGGGTGGTTGGACGTAGGAAAGTTGGTTTTGCTGTCGGACGTGGGCAAACCAACTTCGAAGGCTCGGAGATTAGGAGAGTGGTCAATAATGAATAGTTAAATTGTACCGTATCTTCCTGGGTGCGTGACGGTGACGGCCCCATGAAAATAAACAGGTGTCAAATGCAAGACCCACGACTTTAATGCGTCTCCTCCGATGTTTCCTCTCTGACTCTCGGGGGGGTTAATGGGCAGTTTTGATTCTAACTGGAAACTCTATAAAAGCCGTTTCCTCCAGACGGAATTGTCTCCCCGAGGACCCGGAACTGGATCAGACCTTAACCGCCCCTGGAAGTCTCTTCAGGCATGGCACCGTGATCAATCGCAGCGCGGGACAGCGTCTCAACGTATTACATTTGCTGTGCTTATTCGGTGAAAACAGTGACGCTCCCGTTTCAGATGTGCCCTTCACGCCAGACATGAACTTAATTTATTAGCTCCAGATAAAGTTTAAAATGTAGTAAACTACTGTTAAGTTCCATGAACCCCCCCCCCAAAAAAAAAAACAATTAATACATCATAATTTCACTGGCTGCTTTCAATGTGCTTGACATTACATTTCAGAATTTTAAACAGGAAAACAACACAAAAATTACGTACAGTCGGATATAATTAGTGAAAAATTATTTTCTTGACTTTTCTCTCTCTTTGTCAACTCAAATTTATTTTTATTTATAATTATAATAATATCTCGGTTCTCCTCTATTAATTGCATTCAATTATATCTATTACTTCTTTATTTAACAGGTATTTTTCAAACAACAATGAGATGAATAGGGTCGTATGGCATCTTGATGCTTCCCAAGCGTGGAGATGGAGAGAGGGAACAGATTTTAAGAAAATAATAAATTTCTGAATTATCTCTATAAATAGCACTTATCCCAAGAAACTTTCTTCTCCAGACGAGAGAGAAGAAGTTGATGTTGTAGAATGCTCTATCTTATCTTGGCATTGGATTTCTCGCGATTTCCTGTTAGGAGGACACTGGATGCCTTCCTAATGGATGCCTTATAGTACATTTTTAAGAATAGGTCCGTCGAGAAATGAATGCTATCTTCTCATTTTATATCGGGTCATGTGCACATCTATTTGCTGCATTATATACAGTCACAAGGTAACAGAAAATGCAGATACAGGTAGGATGTCCTAACAATTATCTGCTTTTCTTCTTCCTTGGACGAGGATTTCAATTGGCTAACCATGAAATGAAATACTTTAGGAGTATTACAGGTGTACCTACAGAGAGGACAATCAGCTTCTGAGAAAGCTCCAAGGTCCAAATACCGATTCCTATCCTGCAAGTTGTAGACGTAACAAGCTTTAAAAAAAAGGAGTAAAAAAAGGGTGGAAAGTAATATATGTACTCATATTACATTCTATGCCTAACAATCCTATCAAGAGAGCAACGGTTTGAAGTTTTCACATCTAAGCTATCACCTCAAAAAACCAGTGAATGCATGCAAGCTCATGAAAATTGTCAGTGCAATCCAGAAGCCAACAAAACCTGGGCTAGAGGATAGTGCAAATAAGCTTATGATAGAGAAGAAAAAGAAGCATGGCTAACAGCAAACGAAAAATCATAGAATCCACCTAGTTTCTCAGACTATTAATGTATCTGATTCAAAATTGTTCCCTTTTAGACAATGCCACAGCCAAGTGGACTTGTTGAACACAATTGGGGTGTTGGGGGAGGGGTGTTGTTGATGCTTTAAAGAACTTGTTGAGCGGGGTAATGGGGAATGATACCATTGAGTATGCAGAATGTGCCAAAGCTAAGGCATTGATGAGTTGGGTCACTACAACAAACTAAACAGCAAAAATAGAAATTTTTAGGGCAGGTTGACCAAAATTCCCAGGCATGTGAAAGTAACTGTATGGTAGTTGCAGTTAGATGAAAGGAAGCAAAGATACACCATTATGCCAACACTGATAAGGTTAAAAAAATTGATGTCTTCTGTGAATAATCTTGAAGCGAACTGCAATCCAACTAAAAGAATGATGGAGAGCACCAGCCTATAGCCAAGGCAAGCTGCAAAGGAGCCAAAAGGATTTACAACATGACAAGTGAAATAGCTTACTTATATGCTAGAAAATTAGCTATATGCTAGAAAATTAGCAAACCTGCAACACACAGGGGGCTGTGGTTACAGCTGTGTCAAAATCCTTATTTGCAAAAGCACTTGCCAGTATTGCCTAGAGAAATTGAAACTCATTACCATGATTTGTCACTCAGAGAGGTTTTACAAGTCAATTACACTTGGGATGAAAACAAGGTTAGACAATAATATCAAAAGTCAGATCAAGAATGGATTAAATGGTCAGTATGTCTTGCTTCCTAGTTCTATAATGCTTCCGATATGGACAAATTTCATTGTCTATTGACTAAGAGGTGCATTCCCACAAGATCTTGGAGGACAAAGCAATGATTTTGTTCCAAATAGAACTGAGACATTTGTAAACTTTAGTCAATCTGGGTGTCTTTAGAGGAACAGAGTAAGCAGAGTGATGAATCACTCTATCTTGATTGCAATCCAGTTGGGGTTGGCTATATTTAATGTCATGATACATACCATAAAAGTTCTTTATACATACCCAAAAGTTGAATATATGGTTCGGGCTTGCGGTCATAAATAGTCCTTTTAACATTAGTCAATGTATGGATTCAATAATGAGTGATGCGTAGTGTGCTTCCGGATAAATGAATGCAAAACAATGATGGTGTATGATCACTATAGTAGCCAAAGTGCAAAAGGCTTCTTACTTGTGCAGCCACTATCAGACCATCAGCAAGCAGAGAAGTTGCCTGCAAAATCAGCAAGCAAACTTGAAATGCAGCCACTGATATTGATCCATGCCTTGCAGCCAATGATGCTGCCAATGTGACACAGAATGTGGCATCTATTTCCCTCATCAACAGCAGAAATCCTGAACACAAGCTGATAAAATAGTATGGCTATATCAATGAAACTAGCCCAAATGAGGTAAAGCACGAGAGAAAATTGACTTGCTCACAGGTTGTTGGGAAAAAAAAAAACAGAGAGATGCATCCATGCACACATTCATATTTACACGTATGAGTGTGTGTGCATGCATATGTGTGTGTGGGAGAGAGGGAGAGAGAGAGAAAGCAAAGAGAGTGCCATTTTGAAGAAACCAACCAATTGCAGCTCTTTATTGCTTGAAGGCAATACATCAACATGTTTGAGTAGCTTCCAAAGTAAAACAAGGGGGATCAAGTACCTAAAACAATGACAAGCAGGTTTAAAGAAATGATACTTCCTAATTTAATGTAAGTATGACCAAGAAGCAGAAACCAGAAAGGAACCCTGCACTTCAGCAGAATGAACTCACTGGGAGATAGCATGGGCAAGGGCTGCACCCCTGGCATTCAGACGAAATATGAATATAAATATTGCATCCAAAACAATATTTGTTGCATCTCCTACATCTACATCAAAATCAGCCAGGAATCTTACTAATATACCAGAAGGGTGAGCTCTGGATGTGGAGTGAAAAAGGAAGTAGAGCCAAGTAATGCTCAGTTCTATTCAATTAAAGTTACAAAGACTTCGACAAATGGCAACTGCCATTGATAACAACTGTTAGTCTGCCAATTATATGTGCCCAGGGTAGAGAATGATAAATATGCATTGTGCAAGTACCAAGTGAAATCAATCTTTGACACAAAATTTAATTAAGCAACAACCTTAACTCTTGTAAGCCATGCTTAGAATTGAAATTATTATTTTCAACAGAAACAGAAGCATAAACAAATAATGTAAGTTTTTGAACATTAAGTTACTGGAAGAAAAGAAAATGCAAATTAAATGATTGGTGCTTCATACTTCAAACGTTTTAAGCACAACAAATGCTAAGTCCATTTCAGAATGGAGAAGATGATAAGGTGAGTTCCTTTCCAATATGTAAATAGCAATTGATAGTGCATGTTGATTCATCTGCCCAATACACAATGGTAAGACCAACATGTTGAAGGGGAAAACAACAAAGAGAGTTTTATCTTACCAGTAGCGTACATAGGAATTCTTGTATCATTAATGCCTCGAAAACCACTTACATTATAGTACATGGGTGTTGATATTGACATATTCACATCTAATGAGATTATCCTCACATTTTCTCATTCTAGAAAGATAAAGAGTATTGCCATCTATTATTACCAAGTGTGTGTAGATCAATCTCTACATTGATACAAAGAAACGAAGCATTCAAGCTTCAAAACTATGTGCCTTCTCTTGGAATCCGGACATCACTTACTGTACCCATCCATTACTACCAAGGATCCCTAGATCTTCCCTCCTCATTGTCACGATTAATTGAAGCATTTGAGTTCCAAAATTCTATGCTGTCCCCAAAAGCTCCAACCCCATAACATTCATTATTGTCAGTGTCAAAAACATAATCAAAGCTTGAATCTTCGGACTCAAAGATATCCTCAAAACCATCATCATACTCAAGGTCAATGTCATCAAGTTCGTTGTGGACAACACCAGCAGAGTCCACAACATTAACACCTTGCATGTGACTCTTTCTCCTCTCTCGTCTCATCCTTTTTGATTCTCTAACCAACTCCATCAACTGATCCTTAATGGCTAAAGTCTCATCCCTTCTCAGAAGCCTACCCTTATCATCATAGCCTTCAACCAAGAACACAGAATGCCTCTGACCCTTCAAACTCACATAGAACAATTCCGGGTGCCTTACAATCATCCCCCTCAATTTGTTGGGCAGTCCAAATTCCTTCCTAAAATGTGTCAAGTGATCTATTAAAGTCCTCTTTTCAACCATCAAACCCAACACCTCTCTTACCAATGCACAAGCTCTCTTTTCAGCCTCAATGGACTCTTTCTCAATCTCTTCCAAGGAGGAGCTGTAAGGACACACGCCGGGCAATTCTTGAAACCTGATCAAGAAATCACGATGACGTCTTTTCACATTCAGCCCCCTTCGAAGCCTCAGCTGCTTGAATTTCAAAGGTCTATCTACTATCAACCCGTGAGCGACCTCAGGAAGAGACACTGGAATAGCTAGCTGTGGATTCCATGATACAAGCTCCAGCGCGCGGCCATAGGAGGTATCAACTGTCTTGAACTTATCCGGGTGGTCATTGCAAAGGCGGGACCGGAAATTAGGTGGGAGACCGAGATCAGGGGCAAGGTGAACCAGCTTCGATAAGAGAAGCCGCCGATGAGAAGACAACATGAGAAGTTTCTGAAGTTTTTCGGCCAAGTTCAGCGAAATGACTGATAGGAGATCGGATTCCCTGGCAACCAGGGCCGACGCAGCCGGAGTCAGCCGGACGCATAATTGAGAACATGGCTTCGTGGCATTGAAGGGCGTTGGCGGCGTTGGAATTGTGAAGAGCTCAAAAATGGAAGGATAGCGATGGATCATGGAGCGAACGGAACGATCATCGGAGAGGGAAAGATAAGAGCGACATTTGGAGAGAATGTGGAGGGGAAGATAGTGTTTGGGTTTAGAAAGCAAAAGGGTCTTCAGCTTTTGAACAAACCGAATCCTGTTTTGCTTCACAACATGCTTGTCAAGAGGCGGACTGGCCACAGTTTTGGAAGACGAACAAGTGATACTTAAACGACCCATCCCGTTACTCTTACCGCCGCCAGTCTTACGAGTAATTAGTACATGATGTCGGGGCCTTATGCTAGTCGGAATTGGTGGGAGGAAGGTGGAGTTTAGGAGGAAACAGTCATTTTGGGAAGCAGCCATCTTCAACGCCGAGCCGACTTCTCATACGCACTGCAACAAACACATGGGGTGCATGATATCTGGAAACTAAATAAATAGACACCCGCGACGGAGTCGCGTGGAGTGGAGTGGGGGAGATCAAAAGACGGCAGGGGCCACTCATCCGAAGGAGACACGTTAGAGTGGAGGAATATAATTATTATTGTTTGGTTACCACGAAGGCCGTTCAGGGAAGCAAAATCCGGAAATTAAAAACAATTTAATAAGTATTGTATTATATTATATTTATTTATTTATTTTTATTATATATTACTAAATTATATGAAAAATAAAATAAAATAAAATAATATTTTGTATTAAAAAATACGATATAAATATAAATAATATATCAAAATAATTGGTAACCCTGATCAATGTAAAAATTCTCTCTTTTATATTTTTATATTGTAACGTGCGCGCTTAGACAATTTATATTTGGTATAAAATTATGAAACGAAAGACCCCTCCCACGACGTTCTCCAGATATAATATTTCTTTTAAGTTTACTCGGAAGAAATACGAATTTATAAAAATATGTGTTAAGAGAGTGCAGTTTTTTTTTATTTTTTTATTTTTATTGTTTTTCCTTTTCGACAAGCAGAATTATTTGCTGAGATTAAAAGGCAGGAAGATGAGTTGTCCGAAAAACAAAAGAGTGCGAGGGGACAGGCACGGCCAGTCAGCCGCGGTGGGGTCAGACACCTGAGACATTATTACGCTGTCGCTGATCCGGCCTCGGGTAATTTGAACTATCAAACCCCGGAGAAATGACACTAGCTGCCACCCCTACTCGATTCATCTCACATCACATCCACGATGAACCCAGAAGAAGTAATCTAGTGAGTGTTGCACCACCTACAAAAATCTCTCGGTATATCTACACGCCGTGCATATTGGCCCCTATGTCACACCTAGCAAGCTCTCCACTGAAAGTTCCCGGCAATGGAGGTTTACATCACAATTCCACAAACAACCATTAACCCCTTGCAGGGTTAGGCAACCAACTAGTCTGGAATCAACTCGGCATTCTATTTCGTGGTTAAACTACGGCAGCATAGCTCAGCTGAACCCTACATTCAACAGCTAGTCTGGAATCAACTCGGCATTCTATTTCTCACGGTTTGTGAATAAAGAGAGGAAGCAAGGCTAAAAGCTTTGTATTTTTTCAACAGAGTTGGAATACGATACAGTAAAGAATAGAAATAAGAAAATTCTATCCCCGTTTGTCTTGAGAGAAAGAAATATTTCCCTAGTTGTTTTGTGGACGTTGCACCTACCAAAGTCCACTCAGTTTGAGTAAGGTAACTTTTTCTTACAATTGAGTTACCAGTAGTCACTGCACGAGCAGTTTCCGTCTTCGAACCGATGGAACCGGTTGTTATCCCTCACAATGATTATTCTTCTTGAGCACTTGGACACAAACTTGATTGCAGTGTGACAATCACCACATACTCGCAAGTTCTTCATAACTGTAATTGGCCTATCAGGAGGGAAGGTAATTAGCCCAAATGCAATGGCTAGTCTTTCACTGTGATACCTAATTGCTTGAAGTTTCTCTTTGCCATCCACTTGTTGCAGCACAAAACTTGTGTCCGCAACATAGCCAGCTTTTTCCATGTCCTCTCCTAATTCCTCTAGTTTCTGATAAATTTCTATGGTTCTTGCGTGAGACTTATCTCCCGAAACAAATGTGTGAACTCTGTTTCCCTGCTCAACCCAACTCAAACCAAGTTCCTTCCTCACACCCCGGTCTCTGAGTGTCTTTCTAGCTTTGGCTGCATCCTCGTATCTTCCAGCAGCTGCATAAGCATTAGCCAACAGCACATGCATACCTGAACTCACATGGCCCAGTTCGAAGATTTTATCAGCTACAAAAGCTGCCAACTCAGTATCCCCATGCATGCGACACCCTGTCAAAAGAGCTCCCCACACATGTTCTGTTGGTTGTCTGGGCATTTCATTAATAACAGAAAGTGATTCCTGCAGATTTCCAGCACGGGCAAGCAGGTCCACGAAGGAAGCATAATGCTGATCCCCTGGCTCAATCCCATACTCCTTCATAAGCCCAAAATACTTCTTTCCTTCTGCGACTAACCCAGCATGGCTGCAAGCATAAAGCAGGCACAAAAAAGTAATAAAATTTGGTCTGATCCTGTCATTTTCCATTTTCTTAAACAAATCAAACACTTTGGACGTATGCGCATGCTGGGCACAAGCAATCAACATGGAATTCCATGTTCCAATGCTCCTCGTAGACACCTCATCAAAGACCCTACGAGCTCCTTCAAAAACACCACACCTAGAATACAAAGAAATCAGAGAACTACCAACAAAAATTGAAGAATCATAACTCATTTTCAAACACAACCCATGTATTTGCTTCCCAAGTTCCAGCAGGGTGGAATTACCACAGACCCGAATGACACTTGAAAACGTAAAATCATTCACATCCAAATCCTCCAATAAAGCATCTTTAAAAAGTCTTAAAGCCTCCTCATCTTCACTCATCTGAGCATACCCATAAATCATTCCACTCCAAGAAACCACATTCCTATCCGGCATTTCATCGAACAGTTTCCTCGCATCGCCTATCTCACCACACTTAGCGTACATATCAACCGTAGAACTCCCAACAAACACGTCAAAACCGTACCCAGTTTTAATTGCAAGACCGTGCACACATCTCCCCATATCGCATCGACCCAAAATGGCGCAAGCCTTCGTGGCGCTGGGAAATATGTGATCATCGGGCCGGACGCGGTCGCCAAGCATTCGACGAAAGTACTCAATGGCGAGAACCGGTAGCTCGTTCTGGGCAAACGAAGAAAGGACCGAGCTCCAAGTTGTGGCCGATCTCCGTTCCCGTTGGATTTCATCGAAAATTTGGCGGGAAAGGAGGGGCAACTGGGTCTTGGAGTAGAAGTTGATGAGGATGTGGGCGACAAGAGGGAATGATTGGAGGCCCGACTTGACGATGCAGGCATGGAGCTGGAGGCCCTTGACGAGGGATCTTGATTGGGTTTGAGACAAGAGGAGACTACAAACGCGCCTGTAGCTTTCAGTTTCAGCTTCTTCTAAGCATAGTTGGGCGGGCGGGTCTTGCGGTTGGTGTCCCGAGGCTGCCGGTTCAACAGAGGATGGGCTTTGGCGGGGTTTAAGGTGTTGAAGGTCCAAGGTTGTTGTCGGTCGTTCCACTACGAGGCTTTGAACGATACTTTGGAGAGCTGTTTGTGTCTTCTTCTGGCCTTGTACGGCTCCTTTGTGTACTCGTACATGTTGAAGCATCTACAGAGAGAGCGAGCGCGAGAGCGAGCGAGCTGACTCTCTCTCTCTCTCTCTCGGGGTTCCCACAACCAGTTTGAGCCGGGGAAGGACGAGAAGGAGAGGGAGCTCCTCTTCCAATCAGCCGTACAACGGTGCGTTTTAAAAAATTCGCTAAAACGATGCGTTGCGGGTGATCACTAAAACGCTGCGTTTCATGCCTGTAAATAAACACTATACTGTAAAGTAAATAAATAAAGGTATTTCTTCGGGCTTCTCCTCTTCGAGTCCCTCTGGTGTCATTCTTCCCCCTCTCCTGTATTGCCTTTTCTTGAGTTCGTTTTCATTGTTGTTGTCTTTTTGTTTTTATATTTTTTTTCAATTAAATTAAATTTATAAAGACTGAGCAATCTCAGAGTTAATTAAACCCGAAGATGATGATGATGATGATGGAGGAGAAGCGAGAAGGAGAAGAAGAAGAAGAAGAAGAGGTAATAATAAGGGAATCAGAGCCGGAATCCATGGTGTCGGTGGCGATTGGAAGAGCGATGGCCACTCTTCTCGGAGCTCGCTCCTCAAGAAAGCTCCAAGACTCCATTTCCCAACTCTCTTTCCACTCCCGCAAGAGACCTTCTTCACTCGGTACTCTTTCTGTGTTGTGTTATCTATCTCCGTCGTCAAGATCTTCGCCTTTCTTGTTCTTTGTTTGTTTCACTTACTCTCTCTCTCTCTTCTTTCTTTCGAATTGGATGGTTCTTGAAGCTTCTTGGGAGGACTCGCTGTGGTTTTTCCAAAACTACGTCAAAGACGCTGCCGACAGGGGCGACAAATTGGACGACGTTCTCATTCCTCTTATTCAGCACGTACTGCTTCTCAATTTTTCAATTTGTTGTTAATCCGCGCTTTTCTCTTATTATTATTATTATTATAAAAAACAAAAAGATTATCTGTAATTATTTGGGATGTTATGTATTAGTGTTTGAGGAACAAAGACTTCAGGAGTAGGCACCGTGGGCAAGAAATTGTACTGATAAACTGGCTGTTCCAAGATGAATTCCTCTTCGAATCAGTTGCCAGAGAACTCGCTGACATTCTTGTGAGGAAAGAAGATCGTTTTATAGCTCTGGGTTGGTGTGTTCTTGTGCGTGGTCTTGTGGAGTATGAGCGGTTGCAGGATCAGTTTACTTTGACCGGTAGTTAGATATTATTTTTTTCAGTCTTTTTTCTTCTTTTTTTTTACAGTGATGGAATCTTTTCTGTTGTTTCCTGTAATGATTGATGTTTTTGTTTATGCTGGTCATTTCAAAACTTGTTTTAGGGATAAGGGAGAACTACAATGCTCTGTTGAAGATACTTTGCTCCTGTGTTCCACGTTTGTCATGCATTGTTAGCAAGGGAAGGTAAGAATCTGTTTTTTATTGGGTAATTGGCCTTTTAATTTCTGTTGCTATCTGATGACTCCATGCAAGTTGAAGGACGTTATTCGGTGGTTGCTGTACTGATGAATTAAACGGGAAATGTTTTGTTGCTACTTGCTTGGATGTATTTACGGTTTGATGCCAGTAAGTTGCTTGCTATGTTGATTCAGTTGCAGTTGTGGATATGGCTCTATGAGTTGTGTAAATCTGTGGCATATGAAATGGTGGATGCTCAATAATTTTTCATTTCTTTCTCACTGCTTGTAGATTTTTCATCACAACATATTATCTGCTGCTTGGCTAAGTGCCAGAATGCTCTCTAAGTGGTACTGCTATGAGCTTCACACTTTTTTTGAGAAAAAAATCTAGTGATCAGTATATAACATTATTATTCCGCAATCCACGTGTATTGCAGGTGCACAATTGGACCCATGTAGCTTACTTTAAGCATTCATATCAACATTTTTGTGCTTAAATCATGGTTTCTCTGGACCTATACTTTCTATGGGAGAAACTTTGATTCATATGCTGGGGGCTGATGGTTATGTTGAAATCATTCTAGAAAAGATGTTCCAGATTACCCTGTGTCTACAGTAGACCCATTCAGTGTGCAATTGTTGCTTTGATTTTTTTTTTTACTGTGTCTGTTGGGGAAAATTTATTTTTAAGGAAGTGTTAGACTTTGTTGTTTGACAATTGACATTCAGACTTTAAGAAATATATTCCTCTGTGTCCTTGACCATTTGTCTCTGCAGCTTTTTGCAGGATGCTTTTGAGTTGCCCTCTCGACTTTCACTATCTGCTGCTGATTGTATTTTAGCTCTCAGTGAGGCATTAACAAAAAAGATGAAGGTTCAAAGTAATGAACCAAAATCATTAAATTCAACTGCATTAGATCGGCCTATGGCTCTGTCTCCTGCTGCAATGGGAGAGAAGAAAGTGAAGCCAACAATTAAACCACCAGAAGTCCCAAATATTGAAATGGCATATTTGCTTTGGAATCAGATGGATGAACTTATCAATCTGCTGCAGAGACTCCTAGCTGTATGCTCTATATGTTGTTTATCTTATTTGACCTCCAGTCTAGATTTATTGTTTGAATTGGGGTTCCAAACCAGTGGTGTGCATTTTGATTACAATAGTCTCATTTTCCACTGCCTCTTGGTGTCCTTTTGCAGTTCTATAACACAACTTCTAAGCCTATGCATTCACATATGTTTATGCATGTATGTATGCTTATGTCTGTGTTTTATGTACATATTGTGAGTGCATATGCGTGTATTTGAAAACTAGTTATCTGCGATTTGAGCTTACTTGGTGAATATTTCTTTATCAAGAATCTCTTTCTCCAACATTTTGATAAAAGAATTAGGGTCATACTTTTCTTTAGTATAGCCAAAAGGCATAGCCCTATTCTCTGCTTATGTTTGCCATACATGTCTCAGTAGGTTAGCCCACTAAGTTACTTTCTGGGATTTTGTATCTGCATAACTCTTCTTCTTAAATGTTTGGTCACTTCCATTATGTTGTGAAGGCCCATTTATATGTCTGTTGATAAAGCTGGGTGTTTTTGGCTAATGCTACTTTTTGTGGCTGAAATTTTTATCAAATTTTGTATCTTGCTGTGGACCTAAAAGTGCATGTTTGGATTGCAATGCTGGTTCCATTATTCAAATTATGGAACTATTGATGCCAATTTGACTACATTTTGGAGCCTCCAAAATCTTAATGCACATATAATCTTTTAGACATGCTGATGTTTTTGCATGCCCTGCAGTGGAGTAGAAAAAGTAGGCTTCTACACGCTAAAGGGGTGGAGCATGTGCTTAAATGGTTGCAAGAGATAAAAGGGCACTACAGTTGTGTACATGATGAGGTAACCCAATGGCATGCTTTGTAGGATTTCATATATCAAGCACTAGCTTATTATTTATTGATCAGTATTTAATTGACTGTGATATTGAAGACAGGTGCAAGTGTTCCCAAAACTGGAGCTTTGTTACTTTCTTCTTGTTGGAAGCATTATGGCTTTCTATTGCACTTGGATGACTGCAATTTTAGTAAGCATTGCAATGAATTGTTGGACCAGTATATCTCTGGCATCCAGGTAATATTTCTTCATATATTTTTCTTAATACATGAAATGATATCATCTGCATTGCAAAACTCACTGTGGTAGGTATTTTGATTTTAATGATTGCTGCAGAGCATCTACGTGTTTCTCATCTTTTTGCATGGAGGCTTCATGTTTAGATGATATTAGGAAAGTCATGAGAACTTATGATCTAGAAACCAAGATGCTATATCCTTCCGTGGTCATGGTAGATTGATGCATCTCTTACACTGTTGTATTCATTGAGGCTTTTTTATTTGCAACCATTATTTTATATATATATATATATATATATTATTCAACTTGAGGTAAGTTTTGTGTAGATGAAAAGGGTGGTTCCATTTTTTTTGCTGCCTTTTATGCCCTTTATAAGGAAATTACTAGTCAAAGAAGGTATCAGCTCCGATGGATGAGCTCTGAGGTGTATGACAACAGATTTTGGCTGACCAACAGTTTGTAATTGGCCTTATTGCAATGAATTTTGGTTCTCAAAATTCCAAGAGTCTTAAAATTGGTTCACTTTCTTATGGTTCATCTGGTCTGATTTGAAGGGGCATCAGGATGCAGCCTGCACATTGTCATTTTCTTGATCTTTTTCAATAATAAATTGATTTCTTGGTTTCCTCCTTTGAAAAATATCTAGTTGCTAAAGATGGGTTTGCTGACTGAGGATTAGAGGAACTTTACTTCATTGCTAGTCATCTGAATTGGTAGATTTTCATTTTTTCTTGTATTATTATTTTCTTTAGAGACAAAGGCAGTAAGATACCTTTTCTCAACTAGCATATGTTAACTTGGATGTAGCTAAGATCAAACTAGAAAGGTCCACAAAATTTGTACTGGTGCCAGCACCCCCAAAAGCTTCCATATTGTTTTGGCTCATGTTTGGGGACAGCGTTCTTGTCATCCCTTGGGATTCCCTTGTCATTCTTTGGGATTATGTTTGGAGATAAGTAATTATAACTGTAATGGCCTTCTAACTTTGGAGCTCTAAAAGTGTTGGACCAATTGCAGCCATGGTCAGCAGTAATTCTTTGTTACTCTTCTGGCTGCTTGGGAAGTGATAGTCCCTACCCCTCTGTGTGTTTGAACTGTTTTTACTAATTTTGCTTCTGTATGGTTCACTTACTAGGGATGTAGTTGTTAAAATGCCTGTGACAATAAAAGGAAATATTTACATGCAGTATTATACGGATAACCATACTGAGGGGCGTGTGGAGAAGAAGGATGGCGATGTAGAGACCAGAAAGTTTTTCCTGAATTGTATGTGCCTTCTTTTGGGACGATTTGATAGCAAAAAATTTGAGAAAACAGTTTCAGAGTACGGGGTACAGCTATCGCATGTCCTTTTGTCACAGGTAAAATGTCTTTAGATCATGAGTTTATTGTAGTACTAAATCAGAAAAGTACCTGTATGCATTTTTATGGTTGTGCAAATAATCATTTCTCAAGTTTTTTACATGTTTGTACATTCAATCACCTAAGAGTATGTAACTGCTCCAAGGAGTCTGCTTGGGTCTAATTTAGGCAGCAAGAGTTTCTGGGTGGAATGATCCAATTATCTATTGCCACCTTTTGTTATGTTTTGAATATTGCTAACTTAGATATATAATAATAAATACAGAATTATTGATATAAATGCATTTGAGGTGCTTTCTCCATCAACATGTAGGACTGATAGTGCCACAATTTTGGGTTCTTTTTCAGGGGGCGGGGGGCAATGCAATGTCATATTGATGCATTTATAATGAGAAGGAAAACCATATGACAAATAGGTCCAGATATGCTGGAATTTTCCTCTCGTGTGAGCACAGTATTTGATTTTAGAGGGTGTCTGATATATATCTACCCTTCCTCACAAGTACCATATAAGTGACTACAATGGGATTTTGTTTTGATATCTTTGAAAAATGAATGGCATAAGAAAATTTTAAACCTTATCTTCCCTATTTGAGATAGGCAGTATTCTGCTGTAAGGGAATTTTATTGGATCTTTTTTGCTGTCTATGATGCAGTCTGGATCAGCTATTCATTCACAAACTGTTTTCATGTGTCAATTTTGATGTTTGTATAATTGGTCACAACTTTAATTGTAGTCATAATCATAAGTATAATTTCTCTGCTTATTCTTCTGTTGTCCTTTCTTTGGTGGAAGCTTCAATCTGCTGATGAAGATATAGTTGCTGGGGCTATTTTCCTATTTAAGGCAGCCATAGTTAAACCAAGTTATGTGTCTGCAAGCAGTGTTGAATGTAGACGAATGGATGCAGCATTTCCTTTGCTACTTCAGCTTCTAGATGAGAGGGATGGAACGGCCAGGGCTGTTGTTGTACTCATAGCAGAATACTTGTCCATGTAATTTCTTTTCTAGTTGCCTGCCTGCACTGGTTAGCTTGTATAAATGTTCTTGCTTTACATTGGAAACCAGAAAGTTGACCTGGTTATTGAATTCTTGCCAGGAGCACTGACCATCACTGCCTTGAACAAGTTCTAAAGCGCCTCACTTCTGGAAATTTGCTGCAGAGGCGGAATGCTATTGATGTTATATCAGAACTGGTTTGCATACCATCTGATTCAGAGAACAAAGTTTCTCATATGACATGGTATACACATCTTGGAATTAATGTGTTTTCTGCAATTTCCAGTTGCTTTCATATTTCTTATCTTTTCATACTCTCATTGTGTTGTCTCAAAGGCAAGACATAGCAAACAACTTGCTTGAGCGCTTGAGTGATGAAGAAGTTGTAATTCGCGAACAGGCTTCTAAATTGCTTTCAAGGATGGGTTAGTACTGAAATTGAAAACCTTTTATCCCTTGAGTTAGTTATTAAAATCCTTGGGAATTTTTCCTCTAAATTAATTTCTGCAATTATTTCAATTCACCAACAGCTATTGGGGTTTCAGTGTTATGTATGTGCTTTTATGAGGCAAAGTACTGAAGAGAATGTTTGCAGGTGCAAAGTCTCTCTAATTATGGAGTTGGGCCCCACCAAGGGTGGGGTTGGGGGGTTGGGGGCTGGCTTCTATCTCCAAATCATGCACTCTCTTGTGACAAGATGTGAGAGTGGGCTTTGTACACACATACATCCTTTTGCCAAGATTTTCCATTAACTTGTGTTAGGGAACCTTGTTTAATGATTGCCTAGATCCCTGTACAAGTTTATTTTACCTGTTTGAGTTGGCATGCATTATTAGATTGCCTAGTTAGTGACTTGAGCTTGTGGGATGGTTCTGGTTCTCGAAAGCTCGGAATTTTTGTGATCTTCTTGTTGAGGTCCTTGCAGCCTTGTCATTTTTAGGCCTTCTGTAGTCACTTCTTGAGGCTGCATCAAGACTACCTTGTATGTCCTTTTTTCTGTTGCACACACCTAGGCATCCATGTTATTCTTCTGATATGTATTAATTGGGCCTTTTAAAGTTTCATATCCTTCCATTTAATTTTGAACATCATAATTTTCAGTGAAGAACAAGTCCTTGATTCAGAGTGTATACATGATCAGCAAAAAATAAATATAGCTGTTTTATGACCTGCACATATCTTTATCTCCCCAAGCCACAGGTAGTTATGTTGTTGCTTAGGTTTTCAGTTCTTTTGAATATTAGACAAAGGTCTCCTTGGGGCAGTGGTATTGCTTATATTATTCACACCTTCAGTACTAGCAAAGATTATTGTCTTAGTTAACATTCTCATTCTTCTTAGTTCTCTCTTTCCTTTTGCAGACCCATCACTGTTTTTGCCTGCATTGCTGGACTTAGTTTACTCATCAGATGAGGGGAGGCAGTCATCAGCTAGTTCTGCCTTGATTGAAATGCTCAAATATCATAACCAGAAACCTGAAGTTATATGTCTGCTGCTTGACTGCCTTACGTATGTATTCCCTTTTCCATTAATTACACATTAATTCATTAGAAGTAGTAAATAAAATGGTCATCTCGCTTTTCTCAAGTTTTATAAAAGGATTTCTACTTTGGAATCATACTGGGACTGAAGTTCTACCTGTTTACTGATTATTTCTCCTTTAATATTCCATAGCAATGTCAACCAAAGCCTGGATATTCCAAACACCACAAGAGATGTAAGAGAAGGTGTGTTCCTCACTTGATTTTGAAATGTGGTAGATCAAGTGGACATGTAGTGCTGTCTCAGTTTCATTGAGTGAATAATTTACCACAGCAAATGACCAATACACCAACGCTATTGCTTATATAAATTTTCCTAATTTCAATCATTTAATAATGCTGCATATAGCATCTCATTGGTTTTTACTGAATGTGGAGAAGCCATGCAATTCAGTCGGTTTTCTTCTTCCTTTTCTTCTGCTGTGTGATGGCTATTTTGGTTAGTTTTTATGTGTTGAAGTGTCAACAATGATGTTGAAGGGTTGGTATTACTTTCTCAAAGAATGCTGTACTACAGGATTACACCACACCCAGCCCCTGCCTTGCCCTGAATGTCGGTCTGTCTGAGCATGCATTTATGTTGTGTTTGCCTGTAGCTGTGTATCTCTACCTTCATCATGAGCACTACTTGTTTTCAGGTTTTCTGTATATTAGTGAGTTGCTTTAGCACTCTCTAGCCAAGTTCTGGTTTTCAAGTGTTTTGTACTGTAGGTAGTCCAGCTATTTCTTTCTAGGCAACACTTTCTACTTGTCTGTTTTGTGCTCATGCCTTGTAGCATTATTTCAGGACCAAAAAAGGGTGATCCAGTACTGAAGCTGATTCCAGAGTGGTCTAAAAGTGTAAGAACAGAGGCAACTGCAGTTGGACCAAATTTCTGTAATATGAATTCTATTTTGCAAAATTTTCTCAAAACAATGCCGGCTTTCTGACATTGTGCTTTTATTTTTTATATTTGTTCTCCTTGATGTGTGGCCATGTATTTGTTTCCTTTGGTCCTGTTTTCTGCTGCTTTCAATTTTTTTATGTTTCCCGAGACTAGTTGAAGGTGAAAAGGCCTTGTTTTATTGTGGCATGAAAATTATCACTCTGATGCATGAGGCATCAACTTTAAATTGGTTGTGTGTTGCATTAGCAATACTTTTATATTCTAAAGAGAAATGCAAATGTTTTAAGTATAAAATATTTACTTGTCATCTTTTCTTGTCTTTGTAGCAGGGCTTGTTGTTTACTTGCTGTGTAGTGTCATCATTCCTTAAGCTGTTTGTATTGTTTTGGATCCCTTCTCAAATAATTTTTGTATTATATGATAATGTGAACTTTCCATTAGATATTGCCTTTCTATTTCTACTTCTAACATTTCTACATATAACCCTTCCCCAAATCCCATCCCTTCTCAAATAATATTTGTATTATATGATAATGTGAACTTTCCATTAGATATTGCCTTTCTATTTCTACTTCTAACATTTCTCCATATAACCCTTCCCCAAATCCCATAGTATGGGATCCCTGTGCACTAGGACACCCTTTATATGACCTTGCATTTCTAGCATTCACTTTTAGCTGCTTCTGTTTCTTCTTTCTGTCAAGTTTGAATTCATGTCTTTCTACATTTTTCTCTGCAGTAATCAGTTGTGCTTTATTGGATTTTTTTTTTTTTTTTGGTCAAACATTTTAGGTACAAGACTGGAAATTCTTTGTTGGACCATTGATTGACAAGATGTTTTCTGAGCCAACAAATGCAACTATTGTTCGTTTTTTAAGCTCTATAAGTGAACCCTTAGCAGATGTTGCAGATGCAGTCCTCGATCGTATTTTGTTGCAGATGCAGGGGCAAGAAAATTCTGTACATCTTAACATGAGGTTTTATCAATGTTCTTAATTTTGGTGCATGTCATTGCTTACTTGTATACCAACTAACTATTTTTTGGTTCCAGAGATTACCATTTGTTTCAATTTTTTAGTTTGACAAATTAGGTGTTTTTGGCTATTTAGATCATCTAGTGTTGACCTCTGATAGGATGATCACAATATGACCCACCCATCCATATTTTAAGACTCAGGTGTGGACATTTAAGGTCCTGCCATTGTGTATGCGATCTTTCAACGGCTACTGGCAGCTTGCCAGAGCAGTCTCTTTGCTAGATAGTTTTGATGATATACCTAGTAATTGTATACTGCGGCATAATGATTAAAATTGTTTGAGAACTGTTAAATGGATTCTGTCAATTGTATTTTCCTTTAGTCACATTGTTTTTTCTCTTGTGCTTTACAGATTGTGCTTCTGTAATCAGTATCATATAGCAGAAAAATCTTTTGCAATCAGTATTATAGTTGCTTGCCTTTCTAGTACATATGTCTGATTCGTTGTCTTGTGTTACAGTTGTTATATCTGTTGCACCACTTCTGGGATTTTTTTTTTGTCTGCTAACAGGATATATGATAAACAGATTAGTTTATTCTGTAGTTTGACTGTGCTTGAAGCCAAAAGTAATGCTTTTTGCTCATCTTTTCATAGGAATATTTTCCTCTTCAGAATTATACTTAAATAATGTATTGCAGTCCTGGAGATCTCCAATGTTTCATCAACTGTTGGTGGTAGCGCTTTCTATCTGACCTCACTTTTTTTTGGCAAGACTGATGCAAGCATATTGTCCAGATGGCAGACAGAAAGATGTGCACCTGAAAACTTGGTGCAAATGCAGCAATGTCTATTTGAGCGTCTTTGTCCATTGCTTATAATTCGGTTGCTTCCACTGAGAGTTTTTGATGACCTCAAATCAGCTGTTGTGTATGGTCAACTTTCCAATGAAGGCATTATGTATGGTATGCTTTATAGGGCCTCTTCTCTTGTTCACCCCTTTTGTAACAACTCTATGCTCCACATTTGGATATGATCTTGAGAAGTGTAGTTCATAGCTAATTGTTACCTAGACACTCACTGTCAGGTCTAAGTAATGATAATGTTCTATCCCTGTGACTTGCGGGCTTTCACCTTACCAAATTTCTTTATGAGTTACCTGTTACACCTTGTACAGGATGATTGGGAGAGCTATTTATTCACCCCCATTTGATTCTGTGAATTAGTTGTATGAGAATTCTAGCCAAAAGTAGCTGCTTGATTTTCTTCAACTTTGTACGTTTTTTCTGGTGATAGCTTGTTTGCAACTAACTCCCTCTTTATGTGAGGCTTTCAGAATGTGGAGATGTCAACACCAGAGGCCAAGCTTGTATTGCTGCATTCCTTCTGAAAAGGTTAATCCGCAAGCACACACAGCATCAAGCTTTAATAAAGGATATTTATCTTATGTCTTCTGTATTTTTTTTTTTTTAACTCACATTGTAGGGCAATAAGTAAGTCTGAATTTGAAGATGTACAAAAACTCGCTGCTGAGCTTTGTGGCCGCTTACATCCCCATGTACGTATCAATACCTTCTGCATCAAAAAGACTATAATTTCTGCAGTTCTTATTAGTCAAATGGGAGCACCTCATTCATACGTACTAAAATAGCTCATTCCTGTCTTGCATGAGCGACCTTGTCAAAATGGTTCAGGAATAGATAGGTTTTCATTTGAGGGATGAAAACATCAAGGTTGTTTCTACCCTTAAGGTTCCTTTTGATTATCTTTTTATTTATAGCAAGCTTCAGATAGGACTCTATCTTGCTCTCTCTCTCTCTTTCTCATCTTGTTATCTTGTTTCTCTTATTATCAGAGTTTAAAGTTGTTTTTACTGAGTTAGAGATGGTTGTGTAATCAGAATATATATATTTTTTACTGGCAAAAACATAACAGAGTAGTTGGTAATAGACATTAAATGCCTATAAAGATGAGGAATACGAAACATTGATTTGTTTTATTTTGGTTGGTGAGTTTTTATTCTCATTTTTAGTCTCTTTTAATTATTCCTTCAAGACTTTGCAAATGGCTCAAGTCTTGTTTTGATGTTGTAGGTGCTCCTTCCAGTTGTGTCCACTGTATTAGAACATGCTGCAGATTGCTGCAAGGTGCTGAATGTAAAAGCTTGTCTGTTTTCAGTTTGCACTTCACTGCTGGTAATCATCACTGCTATCTATGCATTATTATGATCTAATGCACTGGAAGGCTTGTTGGATTTCCATCTGATGTAATTTTGAGCATATTGTTATCCAACCAGGTGGCAGCTAATATGAATGCTTGTTATGGGCTGCAGGTTAGAGGCAAGGAGTCCGTATCCCATCCTGCAATTCTTCAAATTAGGAAGATTATAGAGAGAATTCTTTTATGGCCTTCTTTAGATGGTGATGAAGGTAGACATGATCTTACCTTTGTGATCCTCTTACTGTTGTGCACATTTATTTCCTGCAAAATTGATTTGCTGCCTCAGTTTCCAAAGCCCAGCATGGCTGCATTGACTGTCTGGCATTAAATATATGTGCTGAACTCCAACCTCTTGGATCGCTTAGGGGTCCCTCAAAGGAATCTTCTGTTGGAAAGACTGGTAATTTTGGTTCTTGTCTTCTTTTGTGTGCATTTATGCTACCAAGTTGGGAAAATGAGACATCTTTTGGCTCAAAATGCAGGGAGTGTAGCGTCAGGAAACTCTTTTCTCACTTATGTGATCCATCAATTGGTAAATGATGAGAATGAAGTTGTGTCTTCCTCCACATCAGACAACAAGAACTATCTCTCTGGCTTACCAGTCTCTCATTCATTTCGTCTTTGCATGGCCAATGTTCTTATAAGTGCTTGCCAGAAGATCTCAGACCCTAGCAAGAAAACTTTTGCTCAGAAGTCTCTTCCTAGTCTAATTCATTCTGTTGAGGTACTTGGTGCCCATGCCTTGATTTTCAAAAACAAAAATTGCCAGGAATTCTAATGCATTCTATTATAGTCAGTTTTCTCCTGTACTCTGAAAATCAGATGTTGTCAAATAATGCAGATAATAAAGCAGCCAGAGATTAGGGCTGCTTGTGTTCAGGTTATGTTTTCAGCTGTGTTCCACCTGAAATCCGCAGTTTCCCCTTATTCATATGATCTGCTCAAACTCTCTATTAGATTTCTTGGGAAAACTTCAGAGAAGGTATAAGTTCTAAACAATTTTGGTTCTGGTAATTGTGGCTTATTGTTGTCTGCTTTAGTATCAGGATTGTGTGTGATGTGAATGTCTGCTCGCTCATTAGTTCTCTTTGAATGTCTTGGTTTTGTTGGCAACCCTCCATCATTTGAAGGAAAAAAAAAAAAAAAGACCCAAACCCGACTCAAGCCCATTTGTTCAAGAACTTGCACTGAATGAACCTACGATCTAAATTCTAAGATTACTCTCCTCAATCCTATATTAGGTGAACCTGGGTCTAAGGGTGCCTTTGCAAGTCCTATCGAGTTTAGCTTGCAGTTTGTACAGTATGCGTACACTTTCATAGCTAAATATTAAAAACCTTGAGCAACAAAACATTTTAGGTCTGGTTCTTGAAATTGGGATGATAACAGGTTCATCATTTGGCTTTAGATCCATCGTAATCTAATTGAACACTTGTATGCAAGCAATCTCTCTGTCCTTAATTATTGAGTACAAATAGCTTTTAATTCTTTAGTATCCTGTTTTTTCCCAGAAAACTCCACTTTCCCATATTCTTCATTTCCGTCCATCTTTGAGTTGAGGTTGCAATTCTACTGTTGTCAGGAAAGGATGGCGGGTGCAAAGCTAATGGCCTCTCTCATGGGCAGTGAAGATGAAATTTTGGAAAGTATATCAGGGGGATTGCTAGAAGCAAGATCTGTGCTGTCGAGAATATCTGTGTCGGATCCTTCCCAGGACGTGCAATTTGTGTGCAAGAAATTACTAGCATGTATAACTTCTCCCTAAGTTCCCGTAAGCTACGTAACCTGACCTTCACTGAAGAATGTGCATAACCTGACTTCAGTTGTGGGTTACGGTTTTCATATAACTCGTGGACTCTCTAGAGTTGTAATTGTGAAACGCAGCTAATTGAATCTGCTATTTCACCATGAGTTTCAGTCATTGCGGAAAGCTTGCCCTTGCTCTAAGCATTGGATGCAACGATTAACGTAAGGTTATTGAATGCATGTTTTAAAGCGATCGGATGCCTGTGCTATGATTGGATGCAGCTATCTATGAAACCCATGAATTTGTTTTGAGCAGAAAGTATAAATTATTGTAACAGTGTATATTGACGATTATATGTACGAGTAGTTCCCTACTTTGTGGTGTTCGTCATTCGGCAGCAATGGCCAATGGATGGCATGTGGACAGAATTAATCTGTGGAGAGTCCAATAAAAGGTTTATATTAAAAATGCTAACAAAGTTGCTATGTATTAAAAACTCAATTAACGGATTCAATGCCAGCGAATCCTTGTCAATGAGATAATTGTACGCTCGTCAAGAAATAAAAAATCATCGAGGAATGAGCACAAGTAGGAAAGGGGCCGAACCCCAGCTCCACGATCCATCCTCGGTAACTCCCAGGCGAGTGAACTGAACTTGCATCCCACGGCATATGCGTAACAAGTACAATGATATCTCAAGTATCGCAGTTTTGAGAAAATGTAGATGATGTGTACGAAAAAAAGAAAATTACAATAAAGGTAACTCTACTGATAATAACTTCTGAGAATTTCATCGAGAAAAAGATACCTTTAATTTTTTGAAAATTTTTTATTTAATTGATTATTAATTAAAATTCAAATTCTGCACACTTTTTAGTTAATATTATATTTTTTTTATCGACACGATAATTGATGATATATAAAATAATATATAATATGATATAAATAATATTTTTATTATATAATTTTATTACATAATATTAAATATTATCCAAAACAGTCTAGCTAATTGTGTCTAGTGTCTAAATTGCCACAACTATTTTACTTTATTATTATTTTTTTAAAGTAAAAAAATGTCATGTCATGTCATACTTCAGTGTGCAGACAGCGACATAATGCAATAGATCTGATACGACAGGACAGCGGTTGATGTGCGGGTCCCACTTCCTACTTTTCCCTAGAAGCACTGAATCAAAAGCTGAAAGCGAGTGCAACAACGCCATCTCCTCCCCTAATCCTACGCCGACTACGTATGTACGGTTCATATCTACCTTTGAAGACACTGAATTTTAGTCGTCTGAAAATGAACTTAAGAAAATTAAAAAAATAAGCAAAAAAAGGGAGCCCCCCCGTTGCTGCTGCTGCTGCTGTTGTTGTTGTTTATTGGGTTTTGTCTGAAACTTGCAAAGAATCCTCCGGGGGGGGGGGTTTGGGAGGCCGCCATGTCGGCCGGAGTTTGCGGGAAGCGGGTCGGGTTCGAGGACTTTTTCGGATCCACGCCGTCTGCTAAGAGATCTAGGTGTTCTACTTTTGGGTCCTCCGAACTCGGGTCCGGATCTGAAGGCAACCCGGTTTTGGCCCCCTTGCTCCAAATGTTCCCTGCCTTGGATCCTGAGGTGAATTTTATTAACCTATATTTATTCCTGCAATTGAGCTATCGTGGTCGCGGCTATTTATTATTCAAAGTTTGATTCTTTTTTTTTTCTGGCGAAATTATTGAACCTTCTTCTTGGTTTATCTTGACAATGTTATAAGACTTGTGGGATCAAATTCCCACCAGCAGTTTTGTTCGGTTTTCTTGCAGCCTTTTTGTGGCTTCCTGTCTTTCTAGAAGGCAAGTGCAGCGAAGAGTGATAGTGACACTCCGTCTGATAGGCATTTGTTCATTTTCATTCATTTAATGTTATAATGATGGGTATATTTATATATATGGTTAAAGTGAAAGTTAGTATGACCGTCTGAAATGCTGGACTTTGCTCCAATACACTCGTTAAATCAAATTTTCTTTGTTTGTTCAATGGTGCGGTAATATTTGTTCCATTTTGGTGTATAGTTGGTCAGTACCGTTGTTGGAAATCACAACAATATGGTTGATGATGCTGTGGAGAGTTTAAGGCAAATTTCGTCCGGTAATGTTGTGGAAAGAAATCAATCAGAAAGCTCTGGCTCTTCAACCGTTGGAAATTGTGATGCTGTTCTTGCCTTGGGCACTGCTCCATGTCAGTTCCTGGCTAATTCTTCGTATACGGGATATGTTTTTAGATTAATTTTGGCTGATGCTGTATGGCTCTAGCTTCGAAGATGTATCGGGGTTGCACTCAGGATCAGCTCCTCATGTTTTCCTATATGTATTGTCCAGGTCTTGGCATATCTGAAAAAACATCTGGTGATTTTGATAATACCAAAGTTGGGTCCGAGTGGGTGGATCTATTTGTGGGGGAAATGATGAAGTCTGTAGACCATGATGATGCTAGGGGGCGAGCTGCCAAAATATTAGAAGCTTTTGTGCAAAATATGCATTCTCACTCCAGGGCATCGGAAGAGGTAATATGTACTTTGTGTCTTGATACCCGATTTCTGTAGCTACCAACTGGCTCTTTTATATAATACTTTCCCATGCCTTTTTGCACAAAACAGCTGGAGCATACTTCGCTGAAACAGCATCTGCAGAGTTTGCTAAATGATAACCAAATCTTGAAGAGAGCAGTTGCCATCCAGCATGAACGCAACTTGGAGCAAGAGGAAAAGATGAGGGAAGCACACAGCTTAAAGCTTGCGCTAAATCAGTGCCACGAGCGAATTCGAGGTTTAGAGGTACTGTTCTTTCACCAGCTAGATTTAGTGATCTCACCTTTTGTATTCTATATCAAATGTTGTCTGATGGATGAGTTTTTTGTTGGGGCAACTGCTGGATGCTTATGTTCTTCGAAAATAAAACATAAGACTGGATTAATTTAATTGAGGTTCACAATCTCTGAATTCTCAACAAATGAACTAGAGGCTATTTGGTTTTGCATTTGTTTTGATCTAGGTCCTTTATTGAGTTGATTGTCAAGGAGAAAATTAAAACCTTAATAACCACGGGGAAGGGAAAGAACGGGATGCCCTCTGCCAATGAGGAACACATTGAAAAGGTTTTGTCATTGATGTTGATAATTGATATAAATGGTTAGTTGATTATAGGAATTGATGATCTAATCTGTTTTGCGATGCAGCTGAGAAACTACTCATTAAGGCTTCATCTTCAGAGGGCATATCAAAGTAGCTCTCTTCCAGGGCAATTTCAACCAGACATACACTAAAATTACAGTGAGCATCTTATATTGTATGGCCCCTAATATGTAATTTTTGGTTTTTTTTTTTTTTCTCTCCCTTTCTTTTTCTCAATGACTATTACCAAGAGGTGAAAACCAATGGTTAAGTGTATACACGGTTGCATTGCGTTTGAGTGAGAGGCTATCTGTATAATTCAAGCGAAATAGACTTTAGTAGTGGGTGTGAAATTCGCAGTTTTGAATGGGGGAGTGCCTTTGTCTTTGTGATGAAAAGCATTCTTCATTAAGCGTGATGGGGAGGGAAAAGCGTTCTTCACCACTTATAGTTCTATGTCAGTGTGCATGTTGCTGCCCGAGCCGTATGCTTTATGATGGAACCACGGGCTTACCATGTTAAACGCCAACGGTGGCTTTATTTTGTGGTGAAGCGTGAAACCTGTTCATAAGTCTTCGGTCGTACACGAGCTCTTGATAAGCTCGGGCTTGGATGAGTTCACCCATTTGATAGTTTACCCTCAAGTGTTTTTAATAAATACCTTAGCAAATAAAAATTTTAATTTTTGTTTTAAAAATCTTGAATTTTAATCATTAAAAAAAAAGAATAAAGTTTATGAAAATGAGAATAATAATTTGTATCGTATAATTTATAATTTAATAAATTTTTTAATTTATCGAAAAAAAAAAAAAGAATATGGCTGATAATCTCCTGGTCCTAGCCCAGCTCTAATCTGTGCACACACAAGTGAAAGTTGGTATGCCACAAAATTTCTTGAACTAAAGGATAAAGAATTCAAAAGGTAGTTTTTCCAATGAACTCGCAAATGGCAATGTCTTGAGACCCATAAACTCGATGCTGTATTCACTCAAGCATCCAATGGAGAAGATTATCAGGTCGTAGCTCAACCAAATGAACCAACGAATTGATCCAAATAGCCTGGTGTTGTCACTACAAGCTCAGTCAAATGTATGTAAAATCACAAAAATTGAATGAGAGTTGACCGCCATACACTCATACTTGTTCACATCAAGAACTAAACCTAAAGACATTTTCAGGGGCAAATTGGTTCCCACTGATAGATGATTTTTGGTACAATCGTTGATGGAAAATCTTGCGACTAAAGAAGAATCTTAAGGGTCAGTATTTCTTTAAGTTCACTTAAACAGCAAGATCATTTATCAAAACAGTGGCCTAGAGCAGTTCACTACACAATTCATTCCAGGGTAAACCAGTTTCAATCACTCTGTATTTCCCACATGTTTTTTGCAATCAATGCAAACTTGTTTATGTGCAAGGGTTAATAGAACATATGCCAGTTAGAGACCAGCAGACAGCAAAAGTTAATTAAAAGTGAAGACCATTCAAGACACATTGCAAGTGTGTATAACTTCTAACATGGGAAACAAACTCAGACACACTATTCATTGCAGTTCAATTGATTCAAGAACTACACTAGGTACTGATTTCAGAAAGCAGCTTTTCAAGTGCATCAGTTGCAAGAGGTATGTACAAGCAATCTTGACCATCAGTGTTCTTTCTTATCTTGACTAACTCATGATCTTTAAATTCTGTCAAATGGGAGTTCAATGTAACCTGACTACCCACAAGAAAGCGCTCTCGAGAGGCTGCGTAGAGGTTATCAATTGGCATGCCTGAAAGTGACAAAAACAAAGGCACAGTGAGACTAGAAAATAACACATAATGCTCGAAAGCACATGTAGCTACTTGCCTTCTTCATCAGGATGAGACAGTTGATATTCAACAAGAATTTTGAACACACTCTGAGCATTGGGCGTCAAACTCTGCAATACTATTGCAGCCGTTTTCGCACTTTTAGCTGTATTGCCATGGGCAAGGATCAATGGAAAAAATATGCCTTCAACCTTATACGGAGCAAAGGTTGGAACATGATACCAGCACCAGTTAAATTGTGTGTGAGCCATCTGCTTGTCCCACACTAACAGCAGACCCCAGATACGATGGTTAGGATCAATCAATCATGGCCAATAATAATTCAGCAGTTACTTGGAAAACATAATAACAGCTTCTGAAGGTAAACCTTATGTAGTGATTGGGATGTCTCCATGTGGAGCTCGTTGATGCATGATCAAAAAAAGAGAGAGTGTGTGTGCATATATACATTGATTTCCCAGGAATCCTACTATTTCAGAATAGTTCTTGTGGTCTTTTAACTAACGGAGCTGGCAAATAAACAATTCCCTTAACCTACACCATTCTCTCTCCTCATGAAGTAAATTCAAACATCAAACATTTAACAAGCACATCAAGCACCTTATATCATTTATCTAAAAGAAAACCATGACAGGATTGTTTTCCTCATGGGAACAACTTTACCTGAAAGTAATTTCTGTTCCAAGGACCATAGCCATAACAATAGAATTACAAGAAAAAGACCAATGGATAAGGTTAGCAAGAGACATGCAACAAATAAACATACAGGCATAGTTGCAATAGTTGAGTATACACTTACAAAGGGGTGCATTGACATGGTCAATTGAGGCAACAATACGAATACATGAACAAGAAGCGATTCTTGCAAGAAACCGTTGATTTTCAGAATCTCTTAATCCAGGGCCATCAAGGTTATGAACTACAAGTGATACAAAAGAATCAGTTGCATCCTCCTGTGGTGAATCTAAAAACGACAAAAGATCATCCATGGATCTAGAGCTAAAAGGTTGTTGAACTTTAGGCAATATCTTTGATGGAGTCCTTTGTTCAGTTTTGATTTGTTTCCACCAAACTTCAGCCAAGGTTGTCAATACCTACAATCACAACAATATGGGCTTGCAGCTAGCAAGAGGTAGAAAAACACAGAGAACACATTAGCAGCCCTATAGTGCCTAACCCTCATATTTGTGAAGGACATGCTAAGCTAAGAAATACAAAGAATGCCCTTAAGTGCTGAGGCAGAAAAATGAAAACTTACTTATGTGTTAGGTATAGACCACAAGGGTATCAACTAGTGCTTGCAATATTCCAAGTCAAAACTCTTTACTAGTTCATAAAGACAGGCAATAGCAGCATCTAAAGTCATACTCATTTCTCAACTTGGGAACTATTTAAAGACACAAGTACCTGTTTTAGATTTATTGACTGAACATATCCATTGACCACGACCACAGAATAATCAGTTAGCGCAGAAGTTGCAAAATCTTCAATCAAGGCCTTCTTAGACCCAAATCCATAACATAGAAGGCCAAAACCACACCTGGTTCAAAATGAAGGGAAAATCTCAACAAACAGAACACAAAAATTAAAAGACCCACATATAATCATGAAGAAGCCATTTAACTGGATAAATTCATGCAAACATCTAGCACAAAGCAAGCACTTATCACTAGTTGCACTATTACTGCTAAATAACACATCTTTCATCCGTGAATGTTGCCTATTCAAAATTCAACTGAACTGCACTAATTGTTCTATAATCACATCAGTTTAACTACAAAATAGATGCCACCAAATTACTATTAGTAGCTAATGTAGTGAGAATATCTCCCCCACGCCCCCCCCGGGGTGTTTTTTTTGGGGGGGGGGGGGGGGGGGGGGGGGTGTAGTGCGAATTTCCCCCCCCCCCCCCCCCCCGGGGGTTTTTTTTGGGGGGGGGGGGAGGGGGTGGCGGGGGATGGTATCCCGTGAACTTATGGAATGCTTGAATTGAAGACAAGCAAAAGGGCAAAACACAAAAGGTTTTATGCTCACAGTCCTAGCAGCAAAACCATTGATAAGATGGGAAACCATTTACGCTACATAAATTTACACAAGTAGGGGAGCTTCCATTTTCATCATTTTGTCATTTTTGTATCAAACAATGAACAGTAGGGGAAAAAAAAAATAAGAAAAGCATTCAGTATAATACCTAAGGTCGAAAACCCATTTAGGATATAAGCTCTTGTAACCATTCAAGAGAGAATTAATCTCTTTTTCATGCTTTGGTTCGATGTTGGCTGCAGCTGCTCTTAGCTCCTGCATGCAGCAATGGCTTAGTTTGTCAAAATTCCCCCCCCCCCAAAAAAAAGGAAGCTTGTTCATTGGAAGAATTAGCAGAAAATGGAAATATCAATGGCAAGAAAATTTTATAAAAAAAAAAAAAGTTTGATTTTTTTTTCTTTTTGGGTGAGACAACCTGTTCGTCAACGAGATCAATGTCGGATATCCTGCGGGTTGATTTCTTACCCGACCCGCCCACCTCTTTAGCCAGAAAGTAGTTCCTGGAGAATCCGAATTCCTCTTCCTCCCCATCGTTGATTTCCATTTTGCCCCCACCAAAGTGTGCAGCCCTTCTCTCTACAAAAAGGTCGCCGCCAAACACCCAGAGCGAGCGAGAGTATAACAGTCAGTTCCAGTATTATGCGACGTCGTTTGCTTCCTCTCCTCCTTTCATTTTTTTTCATACAGATTGTTCTTGAGAACCTCTACGTGGTTCTTAGTGAGAGAACCATTTAGTCATTTGTGTCGAGAAAAAACAAACATAAAGCTTTGAGGATGTTCTTAGTAAGAGCACTATTTACCGATATGTGTTATACACGTATCTCACAAATATTTATCCCTAATGAGATTTTTATTTTTTATTATTATCCTGAATTTTCTTTTTTCTTTTTTTACAAATTAGATATTCTAACTTTCAATATCAAAATCCAAGTTATTGGACTTTGAAAATATGAAAACTCAAGAGATAAAAATAAATTTATGAGTTTTAATATGATTTTGATTGATAATAAAGTGTTATTCATAATTTCAAAAGTCTTTATATTACATTATATCTATTAAATTAAATTTAATGTATTTAATACACAAGATTCATAAAATTCTTAAGAAAAAATAATCAAGGAGTTTTAATAATGTTATTAGTGAAAAGAATGTTAAGTGGTAAGTATTAACACTTATTTGATAAATATTTATTTTTAATTAAATTTATATTTATTATTATTATTACCAAGTTTTGTAGTAAATTATATTTTTATTAATAATGATTTTTAATTACATTTTCATGAGCTAATTTTTAATTAAATAAAATTTCTAAAAAAAATGGCCCATAAATCAAAAAAATTAGAATTTGGAAATATCAAAAAATTTAATTTAATTTTTAGAAATATTAATAAAAATAATTTACTCAATCGTTATTTGTATTAAGTGTTAACTATTTATATAAAGAGTAATATTTGTTTTAATATTTGAAATAGTAAAATAATTAGAATATATCTTAATATTTAATTAAACTTAAATTAATAATTCTCAATATAATTTTATAAGCTTACATATCATGTTAATTCAAGCACAACACAATATCATGTTGAAATTAAAAGAAACTTTCCCTTTTTCTCTTTTTATTTATCAAGTTAGAAAAAAGTACATGACATGTTTCTTAAATAAAAGTTTTTAAGTATTTTTATATATTTAATTATTTTATTTTGATAATAAAATTTTTATTAATAAATCACAATTTTATTTTATTTTCAATCAATAATTACTCCTTAAACCTTACCCTAAAAAATTCCTAATAGATCAACCTTCTCTTTCTTTTTATAAACATTTTCCTTTTTCTTCTCTATCTTTTCTAATGCCATATATCGTTATGGTGTTATGTTGATTCCACTCTTCCTTAAAGGTCTGTAATCATGCTAACAATATTTCAATAAAATTTCTTTTTCTTTTTTCTTTCTTTTTCATTATTACAGTTGTTAATTATATTTTTGTTTTCAATATATCAAATTGCTAGAGATTCACACATTTAACGACTATTGTAAAGCTGTTTGATTCATCAATGGTGATTAGGATAACACCTTCCTTCCCTCTTCTTACCCTTCCTTTCTTAGGCTATCAATTTTTTTTAAGTTACACTTTTCTCTCCTCAAGGTTTTTTTTTACCTAACTTTATATGCATTATATTATATGGCATTCTTTAACTATGTATTATTGAACAAATTATATAAGTGGAAATACTATACTTGGTTGCCAATGTTCACTTAAATGTTATATGGGTGTGAATTGGTGAAATGCAAGGACACTATCTTTAGTTTAATCAATTTCATTAATTTTACCATTATAACTTATGATAATTAAAGATATTCTTAGAATCTCATAGATTTTTGTTGGAATTATATGAATTTCAATATAATTTAATTTAATTTGAATATATTGTTTTGTATAAAATCTAAATTTATTGTATAAATATATCCCAATTATATCAAAAATATGTATGAATCTCTCTTAATATAATATTATTTAATTCTAATATGTTGTCTTGATATATCTCAATCATATAAAAAATATGCATGAATTTCTCTTCATATAATTTGGTAAATATCTCATTAATTATTCTT
>CM034048.1:6000339-6039655 GCA_019804595.1 Bruguiera parviflora | reverse complement strand
GTCATAATTTTATTTTTACATGGTATTAGAGCTTAATTTTGCCTTTTTAATTAAAGACATGAAGTTTTTTTTTTATGAGATATTGAAATTATTTGTTATCAAATTCTATCTATTTTATCATTCATCTTTTAATATTATCATTAATCTTTGGTCTTCCAAATCTATTTCTATTACCATCATATTTTTTTATTATATGATTTAACTATTGTTAGGTTAGTTCTTGACTATGTTAGATTGATTCTTGAAACTTGTTTTGGTATATTTTATATTAAACTTTGCACATTTTTTTATCACTATTTGGCATCATACTTGTTATTGATATAGAGAAATATAAAGTTCTAATGCTTATAAGTACTATTTTAAATAGGATAAATTGTATTCTTTAGTCTCAAACGATGCATAGCTTTTTTATAGGGCACAAACTTTGGCACTATGTTAGTGAAGACATTCTAAAACCAATTATAGTAAAAGAAGAATCATCTGAAAAATTAGTTAAACAAATTGATGAGTAGCAGAACAACAGTTATAAGATTCATATGTAATTTCATAATACATATGTTCTAATTATCAAGTTTTAGTTTCATTAACTTAACACTATAAAGGAGGTATGATATTTGTTGGCTTTATGATGCCTTATTTATGATGTTACATATTAGTATCATTATTTGATGATCTTAATTGTTTGAAACAATAATTGAGTCAGTTTATTAATGCCATTCTTTATCAAATGCATCTTATGTGAGACAAAGTGACACTTTTTGAACTTGTATAAAATTATCTTTTCGATATTGTTAAATTTTTATAGTATAAAGATAAAATGAGAATTATGTAATTTTTTATGACTCTTAATGATGATTATGAACTTATGTGAGTCTCTTTAATTTATCATAATCTATTGTCATCATTGGAAAGTGTGGTTGCTAAATTACTTTATGAGGAAATTCATCTGGCTATTATAAGGGCTCATCGCCTTTCAATTTCTATTAATACTACCTTATTTGCCTTTTCTCCTTTTATATAATGCAAGGTAAATTATCGATATTCTTATAAATCAAGCTATTATATCTCAAAATGTCATAAATTGCAGGCTAAGTAATAATCTAACCTTAACAAATAATAGTCTAGATCATTTAGTCTCAATTTGCAAACCAATTTTCAAGATGAGTTTTATAAAGTTGTTACTATTACTACTATTAACACTGAGGATCCATTCACTGACCTTCAAATTCTCTTAAGCCAAATTAACTTTGATACCTTCAAATAAATCTCAATTAAATCTAATACTTCCTTTTCTACCTTATTAGTTATTTTAGGTAAATCTAAATCTTAGTTTTTTGACTTTAGATGTTGTAATTATATGACCTATGATCGTATTCTTTTTCAATTGAAACATGTGACTTTTTACGCACCAATTATTTATACTATTGATAATTTTTAAATGCATATTAGTTATATTAGTCATATTTCTACTTCTAACTTAACTATATTTGATACCTTCTTAGTTCCCAACCTTATCTTAAATATTATTTTTATAAGTCATTAAATCTTATTTTTATAAGTCATTTATGCTATCTTAATCTTGACTTACACTTCTCTTTTAGTGGTTGTCATACAAAAGATTTATGGATAAGTTAAATACTTAGAATTGATTGTAAAGTTAGAGGTTTGTTTAAACTTGTCTTTTTAAAACTTCTTAATTAGTCACTTACTCATTGTGTTGCATCAATTTTATCTATATTTTGACATTTTTATCTTGGTTATATTTCTCACTTCAAATTGAGCTTTTTAATTTCTAGTGGTCTTTTAAGTTCTATTAAAGATGTTAAGATTAATTGTGTTCCATGTCAACTTATCAAAGATCGTACTTTACTTTTTAATAAAAGTGATTTTATTTTTTTTACAACCTTTAAATTGGTTCATTCTGATATTTAAAGACCCTTTTGTATTAATATTATGAATGGATCATGATAATTTGTGATACTTGTGAATGATTACAAATGTTATGCAGGGTTTTATCTCATAAAGAATCATTTTGAGTTATTTGATCTTTATTTCCAAATTATTGTTATGATCAAATTTTAGTTTTTTCAAATGATAAAATTGTTTTGTATCAATAATGTTATAGCATGTAAAAATTCAAAATTTTTATAGTTTCTTTTCCAAACTAATACCATTCTTTAATGCTTATGTCTAAATATCTTATAATCAAATAGGCAAGTTGAACGAAAATATCATCACATTTTAAATACAATTCAAACTTTTCTTATTTCTATCTTTTATTTATTTTGGGGAGAAGTTACTTTTATTATTGTATGTACCATTAATTGTATTTTATCCCATATCTTAAAAAATATATCTCCTTTTAAGCAACTCTTTAAATTTTTAGTTGTGCTTGCTTTATTATTTTGCAACTTGATAAACAGACCAAGTTAGACTTACATCCATGTTTATGTTACTTTATTGGTTATGGAATTCAACATAAAGGTTATTGGTGTTAGGATCCCATATTTGTACGTCTTCATATTTCTTGTTATGTCATTTTTTTAGAACATAAGATGTTTTCTTCTCTTTACTCTATTTAGTTCAACATTCCCTTATAATCTTTTTTCATTAATCCTTTTATTAAATTAATACTAGACACTATGAGTTTTGAAATTTCATTACAATATCCTCTTATAAATCTTTTTCCTTTCTAGTTTGGATAAAAATTCAATAAGAACACCATAGATCAATTCTGAAGTATCTTCCTCATTCATGAATTTAATCTCTTTTTTAGACTCTTTTTGAGCTTTTACCTATGCATCAATTTTCCTAAGTAAGTAAATTACTTTTTCACTTTCAAGATTTTATAGTTTGCTCAACCATTACTTCATTATACAAACATTAAACTTATCAAGAAGCTAATACTAACCTTATTTGATAATGGACAATAGTAAAAGAATTGTAGGCCTTATCAAAAACTCACATTTAGGATTTAGTCGAGTTACCTCCTAATAAATCTATCGTTAGGTGTAAGTGAGTTTACAAGATTAAAATGAGATTAAATGGGTTTATTGAGTGGTACAAAACTCGATTAATAGTCCAAGGTATTACTTAAAAGTATAAGATTGACTATAAGGAAACTTTTGCTTTTACTGCTCGATCACTTCAATTAAAAGTCTATTAATAGTTACTATAGTTTAACACTAGAAATTATTTCAGATGGATATTAACAATGCATTTCTTAATGATAATCTCACTAAAAAGGTTTATTACACCTTTCAATTAGATATGACCATCCATCCAATATAGTTTATTATCTCTGTTGAGCACTCTATGGCCTTAAATAAGCACCTTGGGTATGGTTTGCCAAATTCAATACTACTGTATGCTAGTTTGGTTCTTCTTTGAGTTTTTATGACATTGCTTTGTTTTTTTGCAAAATGTCAAAGGAATCATTATACTTTTATGTTATATTAATGATATAATTATCATAAGAGATGATTTATAGGGTATTAATAATCTTAAGAAGTATCTTAGTCAGCAGTTTAAGAAGAAAAATCTTGGTTACTTAATTAATTTTTTAGGAATAGAAGTTTCTTTGAATGTTACTATGTACTATTTGTCTCAAGTTAAATATACACAAGATTTACTCACTCAAGTAAGGATTAATGATAACAAAATTTTTTTACTCCTTTTAAGTACACTGTCAAATTTTCTCTTATTAATAGCACGTCATTGAATGATCTTATCCTTTATCGACAACTAGTTGGGAGTTTGGTGTACCTCATTAATATTTGACCAAACATTGCCTATGTTATACATATGGTTAGTTAGTTTGTGGTAACACCTTAGCCTTCTCACTTTGTTGTTTTTCTTCTTTACTTGATCATCACTTAAGTTGTAGACCTATTCTAATGTTGATTGAATAGGAGATCCTATAAACAGTTGTTCTACAATAAACTATTATTTCTTCTTAAGAGCTTTATTTATTTCTTAACATAATAAGAAATAAATAATTACTACTCGATCTAGTACTAAAACTGTATGTCAAGCTCTCACAAGCATTACATCTAAATTATTATAACTTTAACGGCTCCTACAAGATATGAGTATTATATACTCCTTTGCTACATATATTCATTGTGGCAACCATAGTGCCATTTAAATTGCTCACAATGATGTTTTTCATGAGTGAACCAAGTATATTGAGAATGATTATCATTTTGTTCATTAATACGTTGTATAAAATGCTTTTTGTTTCTTTTTTGTTACTTTAGCTAATTAGATTGTTGATATCTTTTCAAAAGTTCATCCACCTAAATAGTCTTTTGATTTGGTTTCCAAATTTAAGTTAGTTACATTACCATTTTAAGTTTGAGGGAGAATGTTAGAATCTTGTAGATTTATATTATTTGATTATAGTATATTGCTCTGTATAGAGTTTATGTTCATTGTATAAATATATTCTAATCATGTCAAAGATATAAATGAATTTCTTTTAATATTATTAGGTAAATATCTCCAAAATAATATTATTTTATTTTAGTATATTATTTTGTATAGAGTTCATATTTATTATACAGATATATTTCAATCATATTAAAGATATGTATGAATCTCTCTTGATATAATTTAATAAATATCTCATTAATTATTCCCAATACTCCTTTCATATTTTGTACATTCTTTTCTATATAAAAAATGTAATCTTTTATAGTTTAATACATATAGAAATTATTTTCTCATTCTTTATCTTTTATAACTTTTGTCATAGTTTTATTTTTACTCTCCTTTGTCTTTATATCTTTTTTCATATTTTTCTTTTCCTTTTTTTTATTTATAATTAGCTTCGTTATATATGCTTGAACTATAAGAAGTAAATTACCCCTCAATCTCATATTTAAAGTATCCATTAAAAAATCTTCTCTTTATTATTAATTTTTCACTACAAGTTTGGGATACCAATCAACAGTCTTATTGCAATTCTTTTCATACTTATGAAACTACGTTTCAAATATGATTTTTACACCCAATTCCATAAAACTACTTCTAATAAGTTATTTAGCAATAACCAATCCTCTAATCCTCCCTCCTCTTAAATTACTTTTTTTTATTTATTTTTTATTTTCTCTCTCTTTTTTGGCTAAATGTTGTAAGATTTATAAATTTATGATTGCATATGATATAATGTTGAAAAATGATTTTAGACTAAAGTTATCATCTTTTTGTGAAGAGATTACCAAACTTTATTATTATCATATGCATATTAAAAAATTATACCTATATAATAAGTCGATAGTTTATATTTTTTATTTTTAATAATAATAATATCATTTATATTATTATTTTTATATTAAAGTTATCATATTATATTATACAAACTTAAAAACTAGTAAATAAATACTATAAAATCATGATTTTAAAGTTCATTAAAAATATCTTAAAAAATATTAATAATTAAAAATTTAGATTTTTATGATTTTTTTAAAGTATTAAATTTTATGAGAAAAATATTAAGTTTATAATAATAATAAATTATTTTTATTATTTATTTTATAATTTAATTATCTTTAATATAAAAAATAAAAATAAAAAGATACAGGATAAAGGTCATTTAGAGTTGATAATATTTTTTATTTTTTTGAACAAAAAAATTTGTCATATCGTAAAAGTAAAACGACGGAAGTCAATGACCATCATACCGTCAACTTTACGAGAGCTTCGTCACTTTGTTTTGATAAACATGTCTAGCTTTTCTATATTCACACTGGCCCGCACATCAACATTGAACAGAGAAACACCGCTTTCAACCAAGCTGTCTTATCACGAAAAAAAGGGCTAAAGATTGTGAACTTAGATCCTTTTTTTTTTTTTACTTTTTTTTTTTGGGTTGTAGCTAAAAATTTATATGATTCACCTTAGACATTAAGTTATTGAGATTGTCTGTTAATTTGTTTATAAGTTTATTTATTATAATAGATCAATCTTTAGTCAAAATTGATGATTTTTAATTTTTAAAATTTTTGATTTTTGTAAATATATTAAGATTTTTTGATCTTTTATAATTTTTATGTTTTTTTTTAATTTTTAGTAAAATTTTTAGATCTTTATAATTTATAAATTTTAAAATTTTTAGATAATTAAATATTATGGAAGAATTTCTGAATAAATAGACATTTTTTGTCACCTATTTATACAAAATATATATTAGTAAAATATGAACTTCTAAAAGATTATAAATTTATAAGTTTTTCCTACACATTAAATGTCTTCAAAAGAAAAAAAAAACTAAATAGAAAAATAATACAACAAAATAATATCTTGTGTTAATTGCATTTAAGACTCATATAATTTACCTCTTCGATGTTTTATACTTTCTTATAGTTTTAATTCACATTATATGATTTCTATAATTTCTAATTTTAATAATTAAAGTTTTTATTAAAAATTCATTATTTTTAAAATTTTATTTTATTTATACAGTTTTTTATAAGATTTAAATATTAAGAAATTTAATATTTTTGAATTATCACTATTATTTTTTTCAAATTTTTTAAGGGTTTCTATTTTTTGAATTTTAGTGGGTTTTATTTTTTAACTCTAACAAAATTTTAAAAAATAAACTTTAATTTTTTTTTAAAAATAAAAATATAATTACAATGAACTCAAAAATTTAAATATTATAATATTTAAATTTTATAAAATTATTTTATATTGAATAAAAAATTTAAATTAATAAGATCATGATAAAGAAACTTAATTTTAAAATTAAGAATTATAGAGATCTTATCTTATAAATTAAACTTTTTAAAAAGTAAAACGACAAACAGATAAATTAAAAAAAAAAAAAAAACAGATACATTAAACTCTAAATTCTTAGGTTAATCCTCGAATGGTCGGTTGGTCACATCTACAAATGTACACACATCGGCACCGACAGGTACAGAGTCCAAACCAATCTCATCACATCAAGTAAAAAGCATCGTTCTTATTACATACATACACAGAATTAACTCTCAACTCACTCTTTCTCTCTCTCTTTTTTTTTTCTCTCTCCTCTCTCTCTCTCTCTCCCCAGGAGGGAAAGCAAAGCAAAGCAAAGGGCAACCAATACAAATGCTGCAAGTGTTCTTCGCGGTGGCCTTCTCGGCGGTGCCTTTGACACTGTACGTCCCGCCAATCCGATCTCTGAACCTATTCGTGGACACCATCCAGAGAGTGCTCCGCCACACCACCTTGTACACCCTCAGGGCCTACCCTCGCCTCCGCCTCGCCTTCTCTCGATTCCTCACCAATCTCACCCGCGTCTCCTCCCCCTCCTCCAGGTAGACCGCCACCACCACCACCATCACCACCATTTTTGCTTCCCGCTTTTCACAAATCATTTGTCTCCCTTTTATCTCCCAACCCCATAGAAAAAAACAAACATAATAATAATAATAATAATAATTTTGATTACCCTTCTTTTCTTTTTTTATTTTTTGTATAAATCATGGAAATCACAAGTGCTTGTTGTACACCGCATTTCAATTGGGTTCTTTTCAGTTGCAATTGGGATTTCCTTGTTTTTTCTTTTAATGTCTAGTGTTTGATTTGTCTGTCTCTCTTCTAATCCTCCTCAAGACAACAGGGTTTCGATGATTGCCATTTTCTTGAAAGTGACCCGTGATTGGGACAAAAGGAGACTTGTTTTGTTCCTTTCAGGAACAACAATTGAGGTCCTCCGTGTATAGATGTTTGCAATTTTTAGCGAACGTATGAATGCTTGCTGTGTTCTTACAATTGTCGATTTGATTAAGAAACTAAGTTATAATTTGTCGGGGCTCAATCCCCCTTTATTATGATTATTTTTTTCCTATGTTGATCTAGATGAACATGTTCTTGGGATTCTCGGCCCTCTCAAGCAAGCTTTTTTTTTTTTTTTTTTTTTTTTTTTGTGCTTCCTTGCACAACACCTTCAGTCCTAATTGTGGCCAGAAACACTTTAATTGATATTGTCTTAGCTACCACACATTCCAAAAAGGGTGGCCATATTGCGTATATCTTTTGTTCAATCCTTTCGTGTACTCTGTAGGCTAATTTTCTCCCTGGATTTCGTGTTGTACCAGAATTTCTCACCGTCTTTTAAGGAATTGGAATTTTGACCAGCATGTGTTTTTTTTTTTTTTTAATTTTAATTTTTCAATGAATTCTTGCTACCTGAAGTCAAAAATATTGTATCCTCTCCTCCGTATCAATTTAGATTCAAATTCTTACGCTGCAATTCACTCTCACACAAAATAAATTTATATGTCTAGATATAAGTGTTAAAATTTTAAATTCGTTATTATTAAAATTAAATATGAAAAAAATTAGTCTAATTATACAAAATCATCGATTCTTAAATAAAATTTAATATATTTGTAAGATTTTTATTATTATTTTTTTAAAAATTTGGTTGTAAAAAGAAAAAAAGGGATTGCTCATGAACAGGCGATGCCCTTTTCATTTGCCTTGGTTTTAAACTCACCCATGTTCTCGTTTGCACGACCGATATTTTCGTTTCCAGAGCTTTCCCTAACCGACCGGCTAGACATGATTGCGCGACGAGTGTCGACAAGTGTTAAAAGATGAAATGAGCATTGAGGTGAAAGCCAGAGCTTATTAATGTTGTGACACTTGTCGTTCTCTTCACCACAACTGCAGTGAACACGTGTGTCTGCTTTGATTGGAGTATTAAATGAACGAAGCTCCCTGCAGCCCACCGTTTTTCAGTACCCATTTTTAAGGGAACGCGATCCAACAAACCATAAATTCCTCCTCCACACACACAAACAACAACTTTTTTTTTTTAAAAAAAAAATAATTATAAATTTATTATGATATTGTTGTATTAAAATTTTATATACCTACTCTAATTTTATTATATATTATATATTTTCGGTAGTGTTTAATATTTTAAATTGAATAGTTCGTTAAGAAATAACAAGTGAGAATGGACCGAGCAGTTAAAATTGAAAAAGCTAAAGTGAAGGAGGCTACGAAATTCTAAAAGGTCTGATTAGAGCAATGATTAATTAGAATTGATGAGCTACGATCCTGATTAGCAGCCACAAAAAATCCAAGCTTTGATAATTGCACGGATAAATAATTTAATGGCCAACCAAAAATAAAAAATAAAAAAATTAACTTTTAGGGGCAGAAGCAAGTGACTTGTGAGGTACACGGAAAGAGGAGAGACCTGTGTAAAACGGCGTAGGAGAACCGTAAAAGCCAATTCACGGCTTGGGGTGAAGGGAATGGGTTAAGATCAATTTTGGGTCATTAATTTTAAAATTATTTAAATTTAAATTATTAGCTACAAAATCCTCTAAATATAATATGCACTGTTGAAATAGGTCTAAATCCCAATCCTCTCTCTCCCCCCTCCGCTAAAGCATTTTTCAGACTTTTTTTTTTATAGTTATAATTTTCAGATTTTAGTTTGAATTTTAGGAATTTTTACAATTTTTTTTTGTAATTTTTTGATTTCAAATTTTGTTAAAATTTTCTAACTTTTTGAAAATATTTTTCAGTTTTTCTTTTTAATTTTAAGGTTTTAGTTTGAATTTTTGGAAAATTTTAATTTTTTTTGTATTTTTTTAATTTCAAATTTTGTTAAAATTTTCAAACTTCTTTAAAAAAAAATTTAAAGATTTTCTAGAAGAGATTTTTCTTTTTTTTTTTTTTTGGAATTGTTCGATTTTAAATTTTATAAAAAATCTCAGACCTTTTAAAAATATTTTTCAGATATTTGTTTTAAATTTTCAAATTTTACTTTGAATTATCTGATTTTTTAAAAACTTTCAAATTTATTTTTAATTTATAAATTTATAAATAAAATTTTCAAAATTTATAAATTTCTCTGTTAAATTACCACATTATCAATAATTTACTGTCGGAGCTTATGGCTTTGTCTGTGTAGGGTTTGCCAGAAGACGAACGGTAAAAAGTGTGAAAGAACCACAGAATAACCGTGGTGATGTAAAAATTGTAATTGTGGGTGAAATTTTATTTATTTATTTATCTTCTTTATTTGTCGATGGAAAAAAAAATAAAATAAAATATATATATATATATATATATATATATATATACTGTAACCCTAATTTTCCCGTATCTTCTGTTTGGTTGCCGAGAAAATTGAACCGCGGTTTAAATTGTGTTTTTCTTTTGTCCTTTTCTCGAGTTATTTTTGTTTTCTTGAATTAGGCATCAGTTAATCTGCAAATCCTTATCCCTAGTGGCAGAGAAGTTTGAACGTGTCTTCGATTTATCTGCAATTCGATCTGGTGATTTGTAAATGGTTTGGTACATGCCGGACTGCCATGGCTGACACTAACGCAACTGACTTGGCCATTGCGTGGCTTTGGGTCATTGAGTACCTAGCATGTTTCCAGCAATTTGACTCTTCAATTTTACGCGGTATGCCTGCAATTTTCTTGAATTCACGCTGAATATGTTTACGCCTGCTGGAATGACCTGTATTCTTTCAGATTTGATTGAGGCCGCTCCGGAATTGCCTGATGATTTGTCGAGGAATACGAGGGAAATGGTTGCTCTGAGATGCTTGGAGGATTTGTTTGGTTGCAGTGATGGACTCACTGATGAAGTTTCTTCTGCATCAGATCAAAGATATGCATTTGACTTGGCGGAGAGCTGTGAGGATGTTCTTCAATCCGTACTGCAAAACGTAAGGGTGCTTGGGTATTATTATTATTATTATTATTATTTAGTTTGAACATGTTTAAACAATGTCATATGGAGGCTGCTGTAATATCTCAGATTTCAGTACCAGATTGGACCGAGGCAGAGCTGTCAAGATGGGATATTCATCCTTTCATTATGCATAAAAGAGCTTCCTTGCCTAAATGTGCTTTAGAACAGGTTATTGGGGAATTTCTTTATTTGCTATTCTTGTCACATGGAAGAGAACAATATGTATTAATGTTTTCTCATTACAAACATAGCTCGATAATTGATAAATAGAAAAAAAAAAAAAAGCATTGATGCTTAGCAACTGTTCATGCTTCTGGTTCCTTTGTTGTTAACAAACAGATAAAAGGTGCCATTATTGGAGGTTCACATCCATGTGCTGCTTCACTGAAGGAACCTAGTGGACTGGTGCAAACAATTGATGAGCACGACAAAATTTCTGTGGATGATATTGATGATAATGGGCAAATGTGGAGGACTTTTGGGAACAATCCTGTTGCCCAGGACATGGCACCAGAAGATACCTCTTCTTTGCTGGTTCAAAATGGAAATGGAATAGTGGGGGATGATTTGCACAACAGGAATTGGGTACCCTCTAAGAGAGGTAGAGCAAGTTTAGATGAAGATGCTCTGCTTGGAAACCACCAAGAAAACCTATCCCATATAGGTGATGGTGATGATCATTTAAATGCTAAGAGGTTTAAGCATGGTGCCTTGTGTATTGATCGGTCTATTGGTGGACAAGTTCCCATGCATGGCAAGGACTTGGTGGGAGATTCTTCTGAAAGGACAGGTGAAATTATCGAAGAAGAAGAAGAAGGTCAAGCGATGAAAAAAGAACCTCAAGTTGCAGGATTTGAGGAAAATGTGCCTTTGAAGGATGGCTGTGATGAGCATGTTGCAGTGAAGCTTCTGTGGAGTCATGATGCTGCTGGTGATGATGGATTTGAGCATGAGCACAATGCTACAGTTTTTTCCTGCCAAAGTCCACAAGACAATTCCAAAGATGGGCCTGATCACTTTATTTTGGTGGATGAAGCTGATGATAATGCATTAATGACATCAGACAGTGCCCCCTTTGTAAACAGCCAGGATAAAGGCTCAGTTGATGCAGCTAAAGACGGTAGTGATCATGGCAATCAGCTAAACTCTCTAAATACTGGTATTGGAGTTGAGGGTGAAATGTCACATATTTTTGAAGAAGATACGTCAAGTGATAGCGATGAACATTGTCATGACAAGGTTGATGTTGCTAAAAAGAAGAGTCAGTTCTTGAGCTCTCAATGCATGTTAAGTCACAATTCCCTGGAAACAGCTGAGTGGACGGAGCAAAATCTGTGTGTAAAATGTGGTGAAGCTGGTCAGTTGTTAGTTTGTAGTGCTTCTGGTTGCCCATTGGCATTTCATGTGAACTGTTTGGCTTCTTCAGTGAAATATGGTGACAGTGGCAACTTTTACTGTCCTTTCTGTGCTTATTCTCGTGCTACTTCTGAATATCTCGAATCTAAGAGGAAAGCCTCATTAGCCAAGGAGGAACTAATTGCATTTGTTCGCTCTAGTTCTGATCATCAACTGAAGAAGCCTGCTGAGAGATTGCAAACTAAAGAGCACAGCAATTCAGGACAGAATGGAGATGAAAATTATCTTCACAAAACCCAAGAAAATGTTGATGGAGGAATTGAGAGGGAATCTTCAGATCAACAAACCACTGATTCGCCCAAGAAACCTGTTTGCAGCATTAATGTTGATGGAGAGAATGTGTCTGATGGCAGTCAATTACAGACTAAAGAGCATGACAACTTGGGACAGAATGGAGACAATAATGATCTTTGTAAAACCTACAAAAATATTGTTGGAGGAACTGAGAGGGAAGCCTCAGAGCAACACACTCCTGATTCTTCAAAGAAATATTTCTGTAGCATTAATGTTGATGGAGAAGATAGGACTGATGATGAAAAATCAATGATTTCTAATTATTCCATGAGATTGCGTAGGGGAGACAAGCAATAGTAAGTATCCTTTCACTCAAAGTACTTTCTGGATTTATTACCATGATTCTTTCCTGCACTTTTTCAGGAGTAGAATAAATCTGTCTTTTAGGTTCATATCTTTCTGGAATCCTTGGGGTTCATTTGGTATGGTTGCAATTTTTTTTGGAAGTTTTTCTGTTTCTCCTTTTGTTTTAAAAATTTCAAATTCTGTTTCTATTCAAGGTTATCAAGAACCAGTGTTTTAAGTGAGCTGTCATTCCAAGAACCTAGCCTTTTTTTTCCAGAATGCCAAATTAAATTGTTTTTCTGTTCTTACATTTCTTCCTGATCATACTATTTTCACAAAAGTGGCAAGCATTTAGTCTGCTTTAAAAACACACTTGGGCTTGCCATACCTTCGAGAAGCCATCAATTGGCTGCATATGTCCACTTCCTTAAACATTCAGTATGCCTGCAGTCCACTTCCCTAATTGCATTTTTACTCAAAATTGATATGTCAACTTCCTTAAACATTCAGTATGCCTGCAGTCCATGAATTCCTTCATACTAATAACCCATTGAATGTCCTTCCGCTCCTATATTATCACACACATACACACAGGGGAGGAAAGGAGGTAATCAATAGGAGCAGAGAACATGTGAAAACACCTGGGCAACATGTATGTTCAAGATATTTCACCAATCTTGTCATAAACCAATTGGAAGCGTGGTACATACAAAAACCCAAGGTGGAGCAGCTTGCAAAGGTCAAGCCCAATGAACAGTGTTATGGGTGTAAAAGTCCTATATCTAACATAGAGACAACCTGGCTTATAACATTTATGAATTTTGCTACCTAATACCTTAAGTTTTTGGATTGGACATGAGGTTTCATGACATGGGTACTAGAGCCTCGGTTCATTCTCACTTGTCTGCACCTGGTCACTTATGGTTCAAGTTCTGTCCAGCGGCTCCAGCCACCTAATAGCTTTAGATTTTTGGGTTGGAGATGAGACTTCATAACAAACATATATGCTCAAAAAGAATTCATCTAATCCTGTGATGTACACAAATCAAGAACAATGCAAGCAACTATAAAACCTTCAATTTTGTGGTCCCCAGAACATCGTGCATACCCACCACCTTTCATGTTCTACCAAGAATGATTTCATCAAAACAAAAATATCTTTAATTCAAAATAAAACTTGTGCTATAACTTAAGCTGAATGAATGGAAGAGAAAGGGTTCTTAATTAGTTGAAATAGGGGTCAATAATTTATGCTTGGTGAACATCTTGGCTGCACTTTAAACATGAAAGCGGGAAATGTGCATGATTTGGAAACATGCCTAGTATTTTGTAACATTCACTAAAAACGAAAAAACACTAGCTTTGCTTCATGCACTTTTCACTTTCTTTTCTAAAGGGGGAAAGAAAACTTAAACTGCAAGCATTTAATTTGGATCACAATGGATAATTGACATTTATGCATTACTGATTTGTAGCACATACCCCACAATTCCTCAGATGAGGAGAAAGAAAGTTCCATGGACAGCCAAAGAGGAAGAAATACTTAAGGTACTACCTTCTTGCATATATTGCTTCATCACCCCTGCTTCATTGCCACTGATAGTAGTGCTGAAGCCTCATATATTGTGTTGCACATGTACATTTTGTCTCATCTTTCTTCTCCACACATTAGGTGGTTCTGGTTTTGGCATTTTGTTTTTCATTTTCATCTTCCTATTTTTAGAGGTATTGTGGAGGTACAGTAAAAGACTGATTTTGGAGATGACCCACATTGACAAGAAGTTTAAGGTTTGGGAATCTAAGATGGTCTTGCCATTCCCTACGGTGGCATATGAGTGCACTGGTGCAAAAGAATAAGTGCATTTAAAAAGTGAGAGTGCAGAAGAAACAAGATGAACTAAGAAGATCCTGGCAGATATGTTAGAAAATTATATATTGTCATAACAGCATCAGAATGTCTAGTCTTAGCCAGAAAATTACTGGTGAAAGGACTTGTCAGGAAATAGAATATTTTGAAGGCAATCATTGAGGCTTGGTTGAGATGTATTTAGTTTATATAGGCTGTATGTGCTGAACTTTTCTCTGTTCGTGTTATTGATTTGGATCTTTGGGCACTATTTGCTGCAGGAGGGAGTGCAAAAATTTTCAACTGATAACGGCAGAAGTATTCCATGGAAGAAAATTTTGGAGTATGGTGATTTTGTATTGATGAAAGGTCGTACTGCAGTGGACCTCAAAGATAAATGGAGGAACATATGCAGAGGGAGCCCTAAATCCAAATAGAGATTTGTGACTTGGTCAGTATACTTACGTGGATGCCTTATATTTGTCTGCTGCTAATTCATTGTCCTTATTGATCATTGGATGCGTGCTTCACCTCTGCATTCTGATTGTTTAAGATCGTGAGACAATTTGTTTATTCCAACCTTTTGCATCTTGGTTGTTCCTGTGCTTACAAATTGTGCACGTTCATCTGTTTCTTTCTTTCTGTGTAGCTAAAGTGCAACTAAGTTCAACACGTGAGAGGAAAGTCATCTCTGCGTAAGACAAAGCTGTGTTTGCAGGTTGCTATCTGCCTCGTGTTATTGGGATTTCTCCGTAATGAACCAAAGATGGTCTTTCTCGTGATTTTAAATCTGGAACTAACCAAAGATGGTAGTGGTAAGGGACGTGCCATGGCTGCTTGGCATAGCATTTTCCTTTCCTCATTCCTCACCGTTGTAAAGGATAATTGTAAATATCGGCAATTTTGTGTCACTTGAGGGATACATACGTGGAACGGTTAGAGAGTCAGAGAGAGAGGGGGGGGGATAAAAGTGAATTGGGCCTCGGGAATCAAGTTGAGAATGGCAGGACAACTTGTGAAATGGGACTCGTGAAAATGGAAATTGTTCTTAGGTGGGTGTATTCTCTTTCAGTAGAATTTCACCTTATTGTCTACAGACTAAAGTAGAAGCACTATTTATCCTTAAAGCAACATGATAAATAAAAAGGTTGACAAGAATGAAATCTGATTAATTTATTTATATTTGATAAACGGTAATATTCTTAACTGCCTAACTAACAACAATTAACAAAATGATTAATCCCCATTTCCATGTAAGCGCAAGGATCAATGGTGGACTCCCAAAAAATAAATCACCAAAAATGATATTCTTTTGAAAGTATCCAGTAGAACTCACAAACGATAGCATGGTCAGAACATGGGCCTAGGCGTGACAACATTTAAATCAAAGCTGCACTCACACTCTTCAAATTACCCCCGCCCTCCCAGCCCACAGTTTTGTCACTTCCCAACTCTCACTCTCTTCACTGTGCTTCCTGTCCTCGAACAACTCCGCCAATAACAATCTAAAGGAAAATTGCAGAAAATCCCCGCTGAAGCCATGGAAGAAATGAGGCAAAGGTGGCCCCCAAAACGCCACGTGCGAGTACAGAGGGGTTCGCCAGAGAACTTAGGGCATATGGCTGGCTGAAATCAGGGAGCCCAAGAAGAGAACCAGACTAGGGTTGGGTTCCTTTGCCACTGCAGAAGAAGCTGCTGTGGCCCATGACAATGCTGCCAGGAAATTGTATGGCCCGGATGCTTATCTCAACCTACCCTATCTCCAACCTAGCTCCAATACTCGACACAAACCAGGCAAGTTCAATTGGGTTCCATCCAAGAGCTTGATTTCCATGTTTCCTTATCCTGGGTTGCTCAGCATCCATTCACAACTTAGTGTTCATATCATTCACCAGAGGCTTCATGAACTGAAGCAAAATGGGGTTTTTGCCTATCCTTTAAACATAATGCTTCTACATCATCATCCTCTAAGTCCAAAAACGATGTTCAGACTGTAAACGAAAAGTTGCACGAAGAAGATCCTCCAGTTACGGAGAAAGAAGTCAAAATATCGTCAGAAAAAGCTGTAGAAATCAACGAGGCTGAGAAACCACAGATTAATCTGAATGAGTTCCTTCAGCAGATGGGCATTCTGAGATCAAAGGCAGCCAGAAGACAATGATAACACAAAAACTCTTGCCGTGCCAGAGTCTCTATGAGAAGACCATGAGGAACTTACGGCCTTGGCTGATAAGAGTTTCAATTGGGATCCACTGATTGAGATGCATGGGATTGAAGATAATCAAGAAGTAGAAGCAAGTGGCTCCCAGGATTATGATGTCCAGGATAAGCTTGCTTTTTTAACTTCCATTTGTAAATTCTAGCTAGGGAATCAAAAACTGAGCAAGCTTCACAATGAACTAGCTCGGTCAGCCATTGCCAGGTTGCCACAATTACCCGACAGGTCACCCTCATAATTCCTAAGTTACAGGTCTTTTCGGATATAGTTAAATTCATCCTCAAACCAATCACTTCTGATGCAAAAAAATAATTTGATCAACACTGGGCCTTTTCCAAATTTGGCTCAAAGAAACATCAACTAGCAAAATTTTTCATAATATGGTACTTGGATGACAGAATAAGTAATAAATGGATAGAGATTGTGCCTAAGCAGCCCACCAGTGAAACTTTTCCCAGGATGCTGAATAAGATCAGGAAGCTAAGTGATTTCAAAAATCATATAGCTGTTTTTTTTTTTTTTTTTTTTTGCAAGGACATCTCTGCAATTATATTTCTGAAAGAGTTACAACGAGCCCTCTTCCATGGAGATGATAGCTTATTCGTTGCAATATTCAGAGGCACTCAGATACTCACCATGCTCTTCAAAATGCTCAACTAATTGCTTCAAGAAACTATCAGACGTCACTGTCTCAGTATCACAAACAAGACAGCACTGTCTTCTTGCTCGTGTCACTGCTACATTCATTCGCCTGTGGTCACTCAAAAACCCCACCTGAAATTTTCGGACAAATGGCAGATCAACTGCTGTGCCATAATTCTAAGAAAATCTGATAGAAATAAAAAAATAATTTATGTTTTGGATGCTCAAAATACCTTTTTCTTGGAGTTTGATCGAACCATTGAAATAATGATGGCTTCCTTCTCCCGACCTTGAAAACCGTCAACTGTTGAGATTTCCATATCCTTCAGCTTATCTTCACTGCTTTTCAGAATCTTCAGTAAGACAACCTGTAGCACTCATTAGAGCTTGTAAGAGAAATCTATTCACAGAACTAGAGAATTGGCTTTAAGGAAAATCAGTTCACTTATCTGTAGTTATTTAATCCTTTACCATATCTACTGAACTTTTTGAGCTTATAAGAAATTTGCAGAAGACCAGAAATTTCTATACCTGTGCAGCATAAGGAGTAATAATTCCAATGTCAGATGCGTGGACTCCACTATGAACAAGTCTCTTTGCATGAGCAAAAGCAACCTCAGCTTCTCCCTCATTGAATGTGCTATCTTCATCATCCTTCTTTTCTTCCATGTCACACCTGAAGCAAATCAATATGGTATGAAATTGACAAATCAATATATATTGGACAACATAAGAACCCCTGAATAATCCGGGCCCAAATTTTTATCATTCTTGCTTCCCACAGCATTTCAATTGTTTCTTGCTTTTGTAGTCTAATTTGACCCTTATCTTCACACAACAATACTCTTCATTTGTAATTTCAAACAGCAGGTACCCAAGACCATTTTAAGAATGACAATATTTCATGTCTCCTGATAGCTCCATCATCAAAACCAGGAATCTGCTTATAAAATGCATTCTACATACCCAGCTGTGTCAATAAGAAGAAGGGTTGGTTCTGTAGAAGATGACCTCTTTACACCCTCAAGATCAAAAAGCATATGTGCAGCAACACTTGGATGAGCTTTGATCTAGATATTTTCCACCACAACAGAAGAAAGGTATGATAGCAATCAAGAAAACTTTTAGAATGCTCATGATGTTTATTTACTAATTTCACTATGTAACCAACACCAAAAGATGGTCTAGCACCTTACTGTTATAAAGTTCCTTAGATGACCAATTCATAATAAGCTCATGCATTCGGTATTGAACAGTGAGCATAGACGTAACTTCGTCCCTGTACAGGTCTGCAAGGCGTTCAAAGAGGGTTCGTCCCAACCCTTTCTTCTCTGCTTCAACACTTTGGATGGTTGGGGGAAGCTGAAGATGGTCTCCAGCCAGTATACACCTTGACCCCTGTAAAAACATGATTTAAATCATCAAGTTACATTTAATAATTTGAATGCTACTGACTGCTTCAGATGCAGATTGATTAAATTAACAAAGGTACAGATGCAAACTTTTAAGTTCATATGCATTATGTGCAGGTCTACACTCAACACTATGACCCTAGTACCTTTAATAGAGCAATCCAGCAAGCAATCTCAAGTGCCTGTGCAGCTTCATCTATGATCACCAAATCAAAGGAAGTATTGTCCAGCTTGCGAGAAAATGCACCAGTTAAAGTTGTCAAGACAACATCTGAAATTTTTATCACATCTGTCACAGCTAGCTGCTGCCTTTTGCGTTCTTCTTTTGAAAGAGATCTAAGCTCTCTCTGGATGTCCCTTCTTGTGCTCTTGTCTTTGGTTCTTAACAACTTTCCACTTAATGCCTGAAGAAATGCCGTTGGGACAAGTTCAAAGAATGTAACTAACCTTTAAAATACTGGCCAAGTAAAGACTCACCATGAAATATACTATAAAGAAGATTACCCCCTTGACTGTTTCTTTTTTTTTTTGACTGTGAGAAAGGATGAATTATAATGCTAATGCCACAGCCATTTTGTGCCCCAATCCTTGTCATGCACCGAAGGCAATGTTGATAAAACCAGCGATTATAGCAACTAGCAACAGACAAGCCTACTACTCTTACAGAATATTCAATGTTAACGATTCCACTTGAGTGAAGATTAAGTTCCTTTTCTTTCTTTTTTTCCCCTTCCTTTTTAAGGAATTCTTTGCCTCTCCAATCAGTTTTGCTGAAGGGTGAGCCTTAGTTTAATATTAAGGTTATCCTATTGTGACTTGGAGGTCAAAAAGTGTCACATAAATAGCCTCTTTGCGAAACAAGGTAAGACTGCTTATATTTGACATTTTCCAAGACCCCGTAATGTGGGAGCCTGTTGCACTAAGATGACTGCTTTTTAATCAGTTTTGCTGAGAGGAACATGCAGCCTTCTTATTTCCAAAAGAGCCCATAAGCACCAATAGAGATCTATCTCCTCTCTTCCCATCACTCACCTAAATCGTCCATTGTAATGTATATTACATTTGATTGAATTACATTTTCAAATGTTCTAATGAAAATTGCATAATTCTTGATGAAAAGAATTATATCCACATTTTAAGGGAATAAACATCCCACCAGACACAAAGAAATGCAGTAAACTGCCAAAGATTGTTTAGAAGGGCATAATCCCCTATGTTTCTCCAATTCAATGACCTATTGGGTCAGCCAACAATTGAAGACTTAGTAGTCATTGCCAGACTCCAAATATCTCACTATTCACATAATAAGCAACCTGCATCAAGTTAAACTAAACAAATGCATTGATTCACTATATGCTTGAATATTTTGGTTAAATAGTCAAGGAAGAGATCTACGCATGTAAACAAAACCACTATGTGAAGTTTGACATCAAGGAGGAGATCGAGGACTTATAAATGAAAGAATAGAGCTTCTTGTTATGTTGACAACAAAGCCTCAAATCACATGTCCTTAAACAAAATAAGATAGAGACCATCTATCTGAAATATCAACATTAGAGATTTTGTAGCACGTAACAGTTGTGATTGGAATTCATACCTTCATTTCCTTCCGAATGTCATTTGCAAGACTGCTATTGTCCCCCCTTAGGACCTAATATCAAAGAACTGAATATATAAGATAAAAAAACTCTGTAGTTGTAAGGGACTTAACATGCTGAAAACACTGTTGCATTGGTAAACCTTAGTGTCCACTTGAAGAGGACGTAATTAAAAAAAATAGAGGAACTTGTCATCCATGTCACTATATCCATTGTTAAGACAACAAAGTAAAAGAGTAATGAATATGCATATGGTAGAAAGGTGCCTCATCAGTATGCACTGAAATTGCCACACTTGAATACTAACAAAATCATATCTATTGGAATCACCCAAAATGATAAAAAAAAAAAAAAAGATTGTATGACAACTGAAAAGAGTGGAATTTTGATTGCTTCCTCAATGAATGACCTTTCTTTGTGAGCTAATAGCAGATAGACCTTTTTAAAACTATTGACTAAGCAAATCAATCATGGGAATATTGCACTGAGGAATCTGAAGTGGTTTGACAACAAGCAATAAAGAAGCTTTGGATGTAGAATAAAAAAGATAGTACACCAATAATGTATATAAACCATATGGTCACAAGGCATGAATGAAATGCTGTTACCATGTGTAAATACACAAAATCAATATTCGCAAGACATGCATATACTAGGCAACAAATGAACTGTACAACTGGAAAACAAGTACGCATGCAGCTTAAACACATAAGCATGAAGATAAGAAACCCATAATTTCATTATTTTTCTTTTCTTTTCTTTTTCTGGTAAAAATCTGTGTCAATGTACCTGCGCATCAAGTGCACTGTCCAATACTTGAGGTAGCAATCGTGCAGGATGCCCCAGTCTCACCAATTTTACTCTGTATGTGAATGGGAGATTAGAGAAACGAAGCACAAGTAAGATTCCCATTACATGAGACCAAATAAATTATTAAGTACAGAAAATTGGCTCATTGGCTGAATGGCAACATATTCAGCAAATGTTATATGGTGTCTAACAAGCTAATACGACTATCTGGCTGCAACTTGGTCAGATAAAGGAACTGATCCTTGTCTTTTTCATTAAAAAAAAAAAAACTCCAATTTAATGATAAATTTATGCAAGCTTGGGATTAAAAACTATCAGAAATACTTTGTCAAGGCCAGCATATTTCCCAGAAAGTTTCTTACACATTGTGCATTCAACTTGATAAGCCTCTTAAAGAAGATAAATCCAGGAAAATTTCACAATAAAGAAAAAGAGTGATTTTCTTCATGTGATACCTATGATAAGTACAAAGGAGCATACAGGGCATTATAAATACCTACAGAATAGATGGTATAATTATCTATGTAACTTCAGGTCCATAAAGCTGTCAAGAACAGAATGAGACACACTAAAATATTTGTCTCATCCCCTCCCTCAGTTTCTCGTCTTATGTTTCTGTTTGTTTTTCTCTCTTCAACAATGTTATGAAGTCATTAGATCTATTGCTATAAAGCATCATCCGCTTCAACGTTGTTTGGATGCAAGGAAATCTCCATTTCATTATCGTTTTCTATCTATTATTTTTTTTAATAAGCAAAATTAAATTTCCATCAAACTTTAAAAGCTTAAAATTAATGGGTCATAGCCTTTTCATCCATCCATGTAATGTCACACAGCATATGCATGACAAAGCAACAGAATAATATTTTTATCTAATGGATCAATTGTGCTAACCTAATTATCCCAATTGAGATCAAATTGCTAAGGCCTACCACCACTTGGTTCATGCAAAGTTATACTTTAGTGGGTCAACTTTGCCTATCAAATTGATTTAGTTTCAGTGGGGGTTGCTTAAAAGAAGGTTATACAGCAGGAAAAATACTTCAATTCAGCTCAACAAAGCCCAAAAGGATCAACTAGTTAGGCAATTACTGACACTTGCAATTCAACACAACAGGCCTATTGAAGTAAGTAATATGGTTAAACAAAAACAGACCCTAAAGGATTCTTGATCCTTATTAGCACAAAGTTCCTTCTATTGGTCAACCATGCAACATCTGAGCAGGTAAGGAGGGCAGAGCTTGACTACTATTTGGATTTCAAAGTAGATATTTAATTGCACTGAAATAGGATACTTAATTTAAGACATCACTCTACCTGTGGGGAACAAGTCGCTCTACAATGTTGTCAACAGCAATATTTGAAGCAGCACATGCAAGAATCTTTGATCCACGTTTCACTTCTTGTAGGATGATTTCCACTACAGTTGTGGTTTTTCCAGTTCCAGGAGGCCCATGCAACAAGAATACATTCTTTGCTGACAAGGCCTTGGAAATTGCATCTTTCTTGCCAAAAAGAAAGCAGGAATTTAAAACACAGAACAGAATAAAAATTCTTAGGGATCCTAAAATGGATATATTAAGCAGAATGTGCATTTGCATTCATGATGACATCATACATCAATAATGTAACATCAGTTTAGCATTTACTCATTCAAGACTCTAGCATGCAAACCCTCAACATAATAAAGTAACAGAAAATTGAATTTTCCCTATAGGGGATAAAAATACAGAGTAAACAGAGAAAGGGATAAAACAACCTTCAAACTTCAAATGTTTATAATGAATGCATAGACAACAGTAGACAATTGGAAAAGACCTACATCTGATTTAAGAGAGGTAATATGTTTCAATGCTATTATCTTTTAACTTATCACAGCAGCTTTGATGGTAAGATAAAATGGTCTTAAAAAGGCCTGAAGGGTAACAAAGGAATGTCTCATCCAAATGGTAGAGTGAACTGCAATGAAAACATGTCTGTGCAAGAACTGCCCCATACCCACATACACTCATGCACATAGGTGCACACAAACACACCTGAGAGTGGTCAAGATTGGAGTTAAATGGAGTGAATGTAATGTCCTTCTTTGACACGGCTGGTGGTTGTTCTCCAAACAAAACAGGTACTAAATCAGCAGCAGGACCCTTCTGTACACCTTTGCTCAATTGGATCAAGGCATCCTTCATCCTGCGATATGTCACCTGCATGGGAAATCAAAATCCTAGTGATCCAATTAGGTAAGTTTTAGAGTATAATATATGATTCATATCACGCACCTCATTTAATAACTTAAATTTTTAGGTAAAATGATTTCTTAATATAGTATCAGAGGTTTCATGATCGAGTAATCAAAAGTTGAATTATGTTACCCTTACATATAATTGTGAATTAATTATAAATTTTTAATTTGTTTGTATCTTAGGACCAAGTAAGTCTAATTTGGTTACGCTTCTAACCCAAGTGAGCTAGGCTTTCATGTGAGAGAGCATGTTAGAGTATAACATATAATTTATATCTTGAAACTTATCTAACAATTTAAACTTTTACATAGAATAGTTTATTAACAGTTAGTATATTCTAGATAAGGACATTAAAATTACAAAAAAGGAAATGACAATGTATAAGCAATTAGAAAAGTTGAATAGTTCAACCTCATTTGCCACTTTCTCTAGACGCAGAGGACCATTTAAACCCTCTTCTGGAATATCGTCAAAAGCAATAGTTATAGAAGAGTCCTACAAAACATGAAAACCAAATGGCTGTCAGCACTCAAGAGAGAGAGAATTTGTAACTAGAAATAATAAGACCATCCGTGTAATCACAAGTACTACATTTGAAAGCCAGGATTACCTTTAGCCGATAAACCACACCTTGACCAAGAGAAGGGGATCCTAAATCTGCCTTGTTTGGTTTTAAAACAACCACATCATGGGTTCCAAGCTGAAACAAGGAACATAAAAGCACGTCTTGAGTTCCCAAACAGGAATGAACAAATAATTGACAAAAAAAAAAAGAGGATAAAGAAATGGCCATTTGTTGTTACAATATTTAAGAGAATTCCCCACAATATATGACTCATGAACTATTCATGCTACTAGCTGGAACATTACCTCATAGAATTTTGCATCAGTAAATCTTTAAGGTAATTGTATTTTTCCTCATGTAAAGGGAAAAAAAATGATAACTCTAGTACTAATCTTAGAAACTGAATATATATGTATGCTGGTTGAGTTCCTCGCAAACCAAATTTGCAAGGCCCTTGCTTTAATTTTTAAGCAATGCTTATCCAATGAGGGGATGTCAGACCAATAACCATTCCTCCTCCTATTCCCCACAAATACAATTGTAGACAGATTGCAAGAAGTTGCAAGGAAGATGAGTTCTGGAGGTGCAACAAATAACAGAAAAATACAACGGATTTAACGTCCATAGTCCAGGCTGGTAAACCAATAGCTACATCATTTATAGGACTGATTCATTACTTCAGCTCTACCTTAACATAACTTTCTTCAACAAGGAACAAAGAAAAATGATATTACAAAGAGAGGAAAAGAAAAAGAAGAGAGAGAGATAGATAAAAACAGAAATTAAAAAAGTTCTCTGGGACTGTTCACCTTGTGTGCAGGAAGAACATCTCCTTTGTTAGATTGGAACTCAAGAAGAGTTTTCCCCATTAGTCCTGTCTATTCCCACAACAGAAAACAACAAATAAACTATTATAAGAATTTTATTTTATTTTATTCTTTTGAGAGATTAGCTTCCATTACTTTCTTTTAATAAGGTAGAGAAGATTCTACTATAAAGAGATAAAGGGTATACGAGTTTTCTTGAATTCTGTTCAGTTTTCACGGCAACCTAATTAATAAAAGGAGAAAGATGAAACCTGAGCATCAACGCATTTCAAATTGAGAATGGTAGAGCCCCTCTTTTGTGCAGAATCCAAGCTTCTGGAGGCCCCTGAGCTAATAGATGCTGTTATCTCAGCCTCCTATCATTATAAAAAAAATAATGAGGAATCAAACAATTATAAATAATAATAATAATAATAATAATCGAGAACCCCAACGATCGATCCAATTTCAAACACCCAAAGAACGACTCATAACTTTTTTCTCCGAAAAACCCAAAAAACAAAAAAAAAAGGGTCAATTGACATTTCAATTGTTATGCTTTGGCTAAGCGAAGAAATAATATGAGAAAGAGAGAGAGAGAGAGAGAGAGAGAAGCCTTTTCGAGATCAATCAAAGGGGACATAATGGAGACGAATTGTTGAAGAGAGAGTGGCGAGGCTTTCTTCTTATTCTTCGTCTTCTCTCCCTCCATCGCCGTTGCCGTTGCTAATCTCCCCTCTCTCTCTCTCTCTCTCTCGCTCTCGCTCTCGCTCCGTGAGTGGCTGGCTCCAGTGGTCCAGCAAAGCAACGCCGAGGAACACTCTCGATAAAGCGCCTCCTGCGTTTTAATTCTTCCGCACGAGATTTTATACTAAATAAATTATATATATATAATAAAATTATTGCAATATAATTAATTAGCATTTATATAAACATTTTTCTTTTATATAAAATATTATCCACATAATATAAATTATTTTTATAATCATTTTGTGTACAATCATTTATAGTTATATATTATTTTTATTAATTTAATTAAATGATAATAAATTTAACTCAATTCATTAATATGTCTCGTAAAAAAAAGAAAAATATAAAAGTTAATTTCAACTCCGACTCATTAACTGCCCGTTAGCACGACACCAGAAGTGATTCGCACTCAGTTTAATTATCAACAAACAAACGAATCTTCCGCCATTGTTATCAGATTGAAATGCTAAATCTTCTGATTATCGACGATTTATGTGCGTCCGTGGGCGTGCGGGGCAATTCCCACGCACGATTTGCCGACACCGCGTCCGGTTTCGAGTCTCCACGGCTTTGACAAGTCAAATCAGTATCCAAAGGGATGTTTCGCTGAATTGGAAACAAGCGATGAGGTCCAATCCGACCCCGCGGGCTTCGGCAAGAAAAGCTTGTTGGACTAGGTTTGACCTGAACAATCATTCTGTAACAGCGTCGCTCGGTTTACAGAAAAATTCAGAATCCCGCAACCGCGAGGGCCCCGGGAGAAATAACACAGAGGAAGAGTCTAACCCGTTCTGACGCAACGCGGTACTTGACTGGCGTAAATTTTACGCGGAGTCCCACTTCTTACATCAAAACACCAGCATGTTTACCGACATGACAGTAGATGCAGAAAAGAAGTTTCTGAATTTCTGTTGCTTTTTCGCTCAGATTCATTTGGCAATACACAATTTAAGTTTGAAGAAAACGGGAAATGGGAATCTTGCGTGAATAACATGCCGAAATTTATTTTCTTTCCTGAAGAATATTAACGGAGGAACTTTGTTTTATTTGTCTACCTGTATGCGGTACGCGATGATCGGCATGTCACTCCGGGAGAAGTTGGTTGGCTTTAGGGGCAAGTATCTCGACAGCTTGGGCATTGGAAAGCAGGTTGAGAAGCACATGCAAGCAAACAAGCATTCTAGTATATGCTTCTTTTCACTTCGGATGGATGCCCGTCAGCTGCAGCAATCTATGCACGCTAAGTCAGATCCATTTGTACCTCTTCATTTGGTGCTCACTAAACATTCCTGTGGCAGCCCGTAGTCTTTCTTCAAGTGATTAAGTTGTAGCCTCCAGGGATCGTTATGCAACTTGTAATGCAGAACCTTGTCGAGACAGTAATAACATACACGTCACTCAACTGGTGCGGTACATGCTTGTGTTTGCACAAACTAACATAAGACCAGTATCACATTCCCGAAGGGTCATCATCCACTTTGAAACCGAGATCAACACAACTGACTTTAACCTTGCAGGTTGGCCGAGTCATTTACAAGAATTTAAAAATAATGCCTAATGGAACTTCCAAACTGGGCCGCTATCTCAATGGCATATTCATTTTCAGACATAACCCGAAGAAAAACTCAATCATTCATACCCTAACTTCAAATTTTCTTGTCATAAAACAGCACATATATTTTGGTCTGGGATGTAGACAATTCGACTGCCTAAATTGCCATTCTTTTAGAGACAATATAAAACAGGATTTCGGGAATTAAATGACTAATCCATAAATTAGCTCACCAGGTGTATCTGATGAAGGTGTCCTTATCAGGTACCAAGTAGCATCTCACTTTTGTGTTATAGGGCAAAAGCATTCGTTGTTCTTGAACAACTTAATCCCTGAAAGTTTTGTGTATTGATAGTGCAATTGCCATCTTAATGTAGTGAATTCATTAATCGAAGACCAACACAAAATACACTAATAACCCCTCAGGCAAAGCTGCTAAAAGTGTTTCTCTGCCATTATCCCCTCCACTAGTACTAGCATTTTATTTGAGGTTTTGATGTCATTGGTTAGGTTTTAGATGATTTAAGAGCAAAGAGGCAGTTCATGTATTGAGCTACTTCAGTAACAAGTGGAAGAGAATTCATATGTGAGAAAGGCTAACTCTCATTGTGCAGTTCAGATGGACAAAAATAAATTTCAAAATACAATGAAGGAAAAGCTGTAAATAAAAATGATTTGAACAGGCTTCATAGCAAACAAAAATAAAGTATACCTGGACAAATGTAGTGAAGACATCATCTCCAGTGAGTCGTAAGAATTCAACTGCCCAACCCTTGACACGGCCAAAAGCAGTTCTCTGTCTTTCAGCTTCAAGCAAAACAGAATCACGATACAAGAACCTTGACCAGATTTTTTGCACATTTTCCAACTTGAATTCTATTTCTGTCTTGTTAAAGCCCTGGAGGAAGTGAGCCCAATAAGGAGTCAGGCTCTAAACTTCAGGGTACCTATTTTATACAGAGATGCCTATGAAGAAAGGGAATTACCCGAAGAATATTTATCAAATTTGAAATTTCATCTTCAGAAATCCTTATGGCAAAGCTTTCATAGTTGAGCACATTCTCGTATGGCAGGAAAATCCCATCCTAAGCACAGAGAAACACAGAGTAGACAACAAAAATAAGACAGAATAGTATCCGATATCCCAAGGGCTAAGTTTCCATTTGTATTCTACAAAGAGAAATTCAAACATAGTTATCACAAACATAGTATTAAAACTTTGTCTTCATTTGCTGCATCATTGATAGTCCCATCTATAACTCTGCATCATGATCAGATAGCAAGAGATATGCTAAATATACTGTTAGGTCATAAACCAGTGCTATTCTTTATGACATGCAAAGTGCCCGGATTAAATTCAACAGCCTTTTCAAAATGAGAAGTCTTGGACTAGGATGGCCTTCCCAACGACTCATTATCAACAAGAGGCAAATGTTTACTGCTAACCAAAAATTTCAAGCCATGACCAGGCAAGCAGCCTCAGCCTCTGCTCAGCTTAAATACCAGGTCATTAATTTTCTCAGCCTGTTCCAGACTATGGTACCTGAATGACCACAGGAATGCACCCCTGCAAAATGCTATCTTCCATACGGCCACTCCAACCATCTCCAGGCAACACCCCACAAAAAACTGAACTAGCTAAATCTTCATGATAGTTCTCAGAATGCAATGGAGTCACCATCACATCTTCTGCATGCTGTTTCCCAAACTTTCCATTCTTGTTGGGACTAGATCCAAATTCTTCTGCCAGTTTCTGTCTGATGCCCATGCTATACCTGCACAACCAGAATTTATTACATGCACAGCAAATGCTACTATAACGGAAATGCATAAAAGGCAGCTGGAAAGGCCAACAGAAAAAAAGGTACTTGCTTGGAGCACTCAACCTGATTGATGGTCGAATATGAGATTACCTTGTAAAGCTAACAGTATAGGCCACATAAAGCTGTTGGACAATATTGTCGGTGATGAGCACCATAAACTATTTCAAAGTGACTTACCTTGCAAGCGGGCCTTTGTCCCACATTGTGTGTGTGTGTGTGTGTCATCTCTGTACACATGCATGCATACACATCCTCGTACGCACACCCACACACTCAAAATGTGTGTGTGTGGGACTGTGTAAACATCAAGAGGGAAGGGGGGGACGGAGGGAGAGGATTTAGGATGCCCCTGGTAAACCATGTTCTTCTAGGAATCTATCTATCCACAATTCTATCCATGTCAATTCAAATTAATCCCAAGAGCCATTTGGTTTACTTACAAATCTTCAGGTCTTCCATTCTGGTATGCTGGTCCAAGATTTCCATTGAAGTAAAATAATATCTTTCGTTTCTCAAGAGGCCTGGCCATAGATGACATAACAGTTTCACCTTTACTTGCATGGACATAAAATGCAGCCACATTGTTCAACCAAGAAGCATGAGCGATTAATTGGAAAATTATGCACTGAAAAATGTGCACTGATACCTAGTCCAAAGTTTGCTTCTCAAGGTATTGACATCAGGTTGTTTCCATGCAGGAAGTACAAGATCTTTATCAGGATCAAAGCATGGATGCTGGCCTCTCCTAACAGAAGAAATCTTATCCCAATTGTCAGCCCAATAGGCTGTTGTTGAGTGGTTGTGCTTTGAATTTGTATTACCCCAGTGAACCAACATCATGCTATTCCATATCTCCTTAGGGGCATAACAAGCACCTTCATCCCATGAAAAAAACTGCCTTCAGATATAAATTTCACACAATTAGCATGCACACTGGGATATTAGTGATACAAAGAAAAGAAAATCAGGGATTGCTTCTGTCAGTTTCTTCACAAGCTTTAAATTGAAAATCCACAGCTATTTCATACCCATATATGATCTCTTCCTGATGAGCGATTCCAATAAGGATAGTACTCAGCAATGTGGTCATATGCATTCCTGTAGTATTCCAAAGTTAGAGAGCTCCGCAAGCCCATATGTTCCTGCAGTACAGTGTAACAAGGATGCAACAATGTCGATTACTCACAAACTTCAAAAAAGAAAAAAGAAAAAAGGAAAAGAAAAATACTACTATTATGATCTAAACTAGAGGTCCCAAACCGAGATATGTTCTTGAGGACTTATTATTATACAAAATATTTGTAACAATTTAGAACCATTCAGTTCATCAGCTTAGTTCTCACTAGCTATAACTTACTGAACGGTCATGAATTGGAATTAGCCTACTTGGTTTTACATTAACCCAGATTGTCTATCAATCAGCAGATTGAAATGCACTCACAAATCAAAGTCCTATCATTGAGTCTTCCTCTTGCTCTTCAATGTCATATTTTTTTATTTTACTAAATTATATGTCATGGAAATGGAATGAAGAAATTACAGTATACCAAGTTTCAAAACCAATTCACATATATGAGTCTTCAAATTTATGACTAAGCACAATTATCACATCTTTAATCCTTCTTTTCTTCTTCTGACCCTCCTCTACATCTTTCATATTTTTCCTTCTCACCATATCAAGGTTCAAGCACCACTCAAGGCATATGTGTCATCATATCCAGTTGTATCAAATTCTTTTCCAATTAATTTGCTTACAATAGACCTTCATTTGTTTATTCATGACAATATTCTATACCACTGAAAGTGAAGAGAATCCAACCCTCTTCTTTGCAAGAATCACCCCTGAATAGCATTTAAGGTATGCTCTATTCTGAACATAAAGCACAGAGAACTTTTATTTTAAATAATTATGGCTTTGTTGCTGTTGTTGCAGCAAGCAGGACACTCCTTTCAGATGGGAAAGCAAACATAATAAAAACAGCTTCTGGTTTCACTTTCTAAGCAGAAAATTTTCAGCAATAAAAAAAAGGGTATTCTGATCTAGAAGTTTATGTAACTAATGAGCAATAGCAAGAATAGAGAATAAGCTACATTTGCAAAATCTAAGATAGGCAAGCACAGTCGGAAAGAAGCAATCTGATACTAGCAAACAGGGCTAAGGAGAGTAGAAGTATTATGTAACGTAGTAAAATTACCAGCCTGAATTATACTATAAATGCACTTTGAAGAAAATGCTGGAATCAGCATCTGAAAACTCAGAGGAATTGATTAATTTATCTATGAAACCATTATCAAAAAGCACAAACAAAAGGGCATGGTCCCATTATCTCGCATTATTGAACAGAAAATAAAAATACAATCACATTCCTAGAATGTATGAAAGTTTCCTATCACCAAAACAAAAAAAAAAAATTGTATGTAAAGTTCTAAAAAGTCTACCTGCAGACTCAAGTGGGGCGCATCATCTGCACGTGTTATTATGCATGAGTCAAGAACAGGAACAAAGAAAAAGTCAGCTTCTTCACCATTTAAGGTTCGATGCGCACTGGCTAAAATACTCTCATAGAACGCCATCTGCACTTATGTTAACAGAAAGAATGGTCAAAGGTATGTTTCTGCTATAAGAGCACTTGTGTCTATATTTTGGTTCAAACAGTACCTGGGAACCATACAACTGATCTGTCCAGACTGTTGCATTTTGGTCATCATAGATTCTGTTCACACATTCAAACTTAAAATGTCGCCCCTACATTACCACATATGTGGCAGACATAAGAGGTTTGCTAGTAACATATATCACAAAGTGAAGGTAACAACATTCTCACCTCAAGAAGCAAACTGTTGAATTTAGGGGGCAAATCATATACATATATAAGTGGCCTTTTCTTCTTTGCCACGGCATTGAAGTTGATCAGCCTCCTTGTGACATCTGAATTATCAGGAATGTGAAGTTGGGCAGGTCGAAGCCACCGAGGCCACTCTCCTACTGATGATACAACAGATGGGATACTGCAGTCTGTTCCATACCAGCCATTATCACACTGCAAATTGAAATTGGATATTATTAGATGATAGGATGCTAAAACAGTAAGAACATAACAACGGGTCAAATTCTAGGTGATGATAACTAATCTTAAATGAAAATCTAAAGGAAACATAAAATTTAACAAAATCCTGCACACTGCATTATCAACTTAAAGTGATGTTATGTGTGGTATTATGCTGACTATTTGTTTGTACTGATATTTGTCCATTTCCCCAGATTCATGCGCACTACAGACTCTTTTATTAAAGTTTGAATTAATGCCTTGTTGTTGTATTTATGAAATTCCCCTCCACCACAGCTCCCCAATCCTGTGCAGCACCACAGTTGATATTCTGGCTCTGCCCCAAACCTTTCAAAACAACAATCTCATGAAAATTCCACAAGGGAATCACAAGGTAGCCTGGTCCTCTCTGTGCTTACAATGCAAAGGGTTTCCACTTTTCAGCTTCAGACTAAGTTACATGCTTATAAATCTACTTATTTGAAAAATTAGAGAAAGATAGTACCTGACAAAATCCACCACGGCAATGCCCATGTCCAGAGCATTGATTAATGCATACACACTGTACAGGAACCTCACAGAATTGCCCAGAAAGGCAATCGTATTTGCAATCACATTCCTCTTTGAATTTCACCTTGGAAGCATATGCCTCAACTGGGTCCACATTACACCAGCCCGGTCTGCTACTGTTTGTTGTGAAAATATTTTCCAGGTCAGCTTTTGCCCAATCAATTAGTTTGGGTTCACCAGGACCAGAAGGTAACCTGAAACAGGTATTAATCAGTACTGCACAGGGATTTAAGAAGAAGATATCCCAACTTTAATCTAAATGCTCTCACTTTATCTGAAATCCACATGCTTCTGCCACAGGGCGATTTGGATATTTTGTGCCCTCTCCACAGAAGCACATCGCTCTTGTTGTATCGCAATAAGCAGGGCAAATGGAAACAATCCATTGGCCATATGGTAGCTCTGGTGTTTTGGGATAATTGCAGTCCAAGTGCAGTCTCTTGGAACATCCTTCCCCTACTCCGACACCAGTAACAGTAGTAAGAAGAGAATGTCAGGTGAATATTTTGTATTCTTCACCTTAATTGTTTTCCATCATCATCTATGCATATAAAGGCCAACAATCTTTTAAAGTGCTACTCATCTTATGGAATAATTTGACCAAAAATGGGTTACACTATTTCTCTGTTAATGTATCCATGTGTGGGCAAGTTTGCGGAAAAATTATACATAAAACAGATGTTTCATATGTTTTCCAACAAGATTTCTTATATTTCAGGCAATTAGAAATCAGAAGTGATAAACACTGGCTAATGGGACACAAAAGCGATTTCTTAACTCAGGAAAAGTCTGGAACAGGAATGATACATATAATTTGCCATATTTAAAAGCAACTTCCAGATAACCATCTACCTTTCTCAATATCACATCTTCAACTGCCTCAGCAATCATGGTAACAGTTCAAATCATATGGGGAACCATATGAATGTGGTGTCTGATTGCATTTGAGGGTTCTAATTCAATATTTCTGGCTAATTTATCATATAAAACCTAGGAGAATGGGAAAGTTATGACAATACAAGAAGAAAGAGGAAAGGGCCTACCACTAAATCCATGAAAGCACCGGCATTCCCCTAGTTCATGGTTACAGGCACCCTGACCACTGCAGCCATTCTTGCAGTCTCTGCCACCTATTATCTGCAAAGAATTTATTATTTACATTAAAAATAAAAATTGAAATGGTGAAATTAATATGATATTACTTAAGCCATCCATTTGGAGCACAAAAGCAACCGATAAGTAAGAAGATATTTATATGACATGCAAAGATTATGCTATGAAAGTCCTAAATTCTAAAAACCATATTATGGAACCCACCAGCTATAGTTGTCTGCCTAGCAAGAATATAAATACATGCCACAAGTACAAAACATGAGTTAATGAGAAAAGAGTTTCCATTATTGTTACCTCGTCAATGTGGACTTCCTTGATAATAGATTCACAACCAGAAAGCCATTGCCCAATTTCAGCCTTCCAAGGTGCACTACGATAAGCCACTGCTTTGTGCAAATCTGCCGGAAACCTATGATCCAAATCAATAACCGGTGGAAAATTCTCCCAAGTATGGTTGCTCCTGCTTCCATTAACTGTTTCATTAATAGCAGCACAAGAATTCTGAATTTGCCGGGCACTGAAGTAATCAAAAGAAGGCACCACAGGGAACAGGAATAGATGAACTATTGAAATCAGTGCCACAATAGAAGCAGTTGCAGCTATAAGAGACCAAGTGCATCCCCATTTCTGAATCGAAATCATGGCCTAAAAATCCTCTTGTGCAACCCACACAGAATTATATCAGTCCATGCAAGTTGATTCATTCCTTGTGATCTAGCTGTATGTCAAGCACCCTAAAAGAGAGATGAATTTTCAGATGAGCATTATAATCATAAGTAAGAAAGGGGTTGTACAAAATCCCAAGTCCTCAAGAATCTCGAATGTGTCGAGAGAGAAAGAAAGCAGATGTTGATGATGGTTCGAAACAACCAAGCTAAAGGATCAGAACAAAAGGACAAGAAAACCACTTGAAATGTAGACACACTAATATTCGAAATTTAAGGCATCCAAGCCATAAAATGTATAGCTAAATTAACATTAATGAAGTAGAACACCTTCACATTCAAAGCTGAGCTCAAGTTCAAACTCAGAGAGAGAGACAGAGAGGGAGGGAGAGAGATCGTTGACCAAGAGGTTTAATGCACAAAGCACTTCAAGTGAGAAAACGAAAACCACAGAGATTTGAAAACAAAAAATTATTCCCACAATAGAAACTAGATAACTGTGGAAATACGAAGAAACTATAATGCTAATTAACAAGGTTGGGGGGGGGGGAACAGACTACAAAATTGGAATTTCTTGAAAATTGGAGAACCTTGAACAGACCTTTTAACGGTATCCGGGGGTTGCAAGATCTCAATCCGAGAAGCGACAGAGAGAGTTGTTCAGACGATAAACGTCCAGCTTACCAGGAATCTTTCCTATTAAACAAGAAATGATCCCTCGAGTTTCATTAAAAAAATAAACGCCCCACCCCACCCCACCCCACCCAATAAACAATTCGTTAGTCACAAAGAAAGAGAGAGAGAGAGAGAGAGAGCGAGAGAGGGAGAAGTGGGGTCAAAGCAAAAACCGCCAAGGCTCTCGCTGTAAAGTTTGAATCTTGAACATTGCCCGCTGGTTCTGGGCTAGTGGGTGTGGCTGGATTGGAAAAATTGCAGAAAATAGACCTTATCGTCAGCTCTTGGTCCTACGCTTCTCCATCCTCACCTTTCCCTGCGCGCCTCTCCCATGCACCAGATTTCACTTCTGCGGTTCTCGTAAAGATCTTTGATGAGCTAAAGGGAAATTTAAGACTAGCGGCTGTCGCCGTTTCGCCCCAACGTATTCTCTGACTGCGGCTGATTCCACGCTGTTATTTTTTTTTTAGGACAACATGGTATTGCTGACATTGCCGACATTGTTATATTATTAAATATATTAAGTTATATTTCAATGCTTGATTTTGATAACCCAAAAATAAAATAAATAAATAAAAATCCCCCGTCATCTCTGTTAAAAGTATATTAGAAATAATTGTAAAGATATCACTGTAACAAACATAAATTAACCTAACCTTCTTTATTACATCCAATTCCAATGATGATAATAATAATAATAATAATAATAATAACAACTGAACTTCTTTTGGTCATCCTCTAATTTAAAATTTTAGATTTAAGCCTCAAATTTAGGTGGACAAGATTAACACAAAAGAAGAATCTTCCAATTTAAAGTTTCCAAGTTGTTGGGTATAGAAAGTGGTGTCCGAGAGCAATTATTTTGCTAATCTTCCAAAATTCAAAACTGATATTGACATGTTTATTAACTGGCTTGCGCCATGGTGATGGACCAGATCTTATGTTATTTTCGACGACTTGTCTAGCTTTCACTGTGATTTCTTAGGGTTCTTATGGATAGAAAAAAGAAACAATCTTTTTTGTCCTCCGATAAATATTTAAGGGTTAAAACATTTCTTTGTAATTTTTATTCTTGTTGACTAATCTCATTATTCAAAAAAATGCAGTATAATAATAATAATAATAATAATAATAATAATAGACAATATGACTCATTAGCGCACCTTATATAAATGTGTGACATTATTTTGCTTAAAATTAAATATGTGAGCCGTCTCCCTTAACCACTTCGGGCACCTGCGTAGTTGTGCACTGATGGAATTTGGTGGTGCAGATCCTTCTTTACAATTGGAATCTTTTTTAGTTAATTTAGGATTACTTTTGATTGTCCCTAATTTCCGTTACGAAAATTGCAATCAATTTTTTATCCACTAAAACAAAATAAAATTCGATTATTTTGATTCAATAAATTACATTTTTATGATTTTTTTTGGGGGGAATTAAAATGTTAAATTAAATTCTTTTATTTGGTGTCTAAATTTTTAAATAATTAATTCTGATCCATCTGATAAAAGTTATTACAATAACTTACACGAATAGAAATAGAAAAAAAAAAAAAACAATCGGCGGCTCTAATAGGTTTGGCACGCTATAAGGAGATTCAAAGAATCGAATTCGACTCAATTAAATTTTCAAGTTTAGGTGTAGATTTATTAGTTACCCGGATCCACCCTATGTCTTTCCTTCTTGGCTCCTAAATTATTATTATTTTTTAATGGAGTAAACTCGTTGCTTGTTCCAAAAAAAAAAAAAAAAAAAAAGAGGAAGAGAGAGAACGAAATCATTAGCTGCTTTTCAACACTTCTTTGCAAGAGCTTTTCAGGAGGGTTCCTGAAAATAAATCAAAAAGAGATGCATAACTGAGCCAGAGAGTATAATCAATACTTGATTGAATATTTCAGTAGCATGGGAACATTAAATTTTGAGTTACAGAACACTAACACAGGCTACCTTTGTTTTCCACGCTAGCAGGCTGTAATGCAAGATTGGCGAATGGCAAGTCAATGTGTCATTGTAATGAACTCAGTTTTCCCCATGGACTTTGGCACGTTCGACGAACATGTTGCACTCATATGATTCACCCCAATATTTGGATCAGTGTCTCGAGAGGGAAAAAATAAAATAAATGATAGTAATATATGTATAGTTACGAATAACAAACAACGATACATTCGGAGTAGAAATGATAGAGAGCCGACATGGTGTTTGGTTTGTGGGGAAGAAAAAAAAGAGGGTGAGAAAGAAAATATTGAAAAAGAAAATGCATTGGAAAATGAATTTTTCATTGTTTGGTGGATACGTGAGAAAGAAAGAGATGGGAAAAGCACGGGAAAATTTACTAAGGAGCCCACAATAAATCGCTCTTACCAATTTGGTGAGGAAAACCTAAGAAATTTGTATGAGTCGTGAGTTTACTTAATTGCCCTTAATTATATAATAATTAGAGACTCACAAAAACTAAATCACCATTAGTATATCAGTAATTATATAAAATAAAATTTTTATCTCATCTCATTTTTTAAAATGTAAATAATTTTAAAAGTTTTTATCCATTTTTTTTCCTATACTTCATTTAAACAAGAAACAATTTTTTTTTTCTGTGCAATTTGTTTCTCTTCCATCATCAGCATTATTATTATAACTTTTACACATGATTTGGCATTCTAATTAGAGTTCAATCAAAATTATAATATTATTCTAGATATTATGAAATAAAAAATTAACATTTTAAAATCTAAAAATCTTATTTAAATATGTAGTTCGTGCAAATGTGACGAAATATATAATAACTATCACAAAAATGTACAATAAGACTTAAATAAAAAATTAAATAAAAAAATGTAATAGCAGAGATTAAATATACAAAACATAATCCAATGTGTAAAAAGGCTCTAAAAAAAAGTGTAATAACTATGATGTAATATCAAGTTAATTCAATATGTATTTTCATAATTTTCATTGATACTATACTTTTTTGAAATATTATTACACATATTTAGCATTCTTTTGTCTCATTTTATTACACTTGTTGCACATAAAAAACAATTTCGGCAAAAATTGTTGAAATTAAATTTTCTTTTCAAATATATGACATTTAGAGTAAAGTTACTCTGATAAATTTATAAATTATTATTATTATTATTACATCCAAATTAAATCAACACACATGAGTTGGTTACTACTACATGTAAGGGATGGCAACTCACCATACCATGCAACTTTTTTTTAACACATGCATTAAAATATGTTTTCTAGGTGCTCGGGGGAGCTCAAATGTGAAATCCCCACTATTTCCCCTACAAATTTGACCAACCAACTTGAGTTTCATTGTTCTGCGCCATACAACTTTAAAAAGATTAACTTACAGCTAAGGCACTGCCTAACTTTGAAACCCGAAATGCATTATTAATGTTCTATCCCTTCTCTTGTAACATGGAAGTAGGTTGGGGCAGAAGGATGATCCGTGCGCGTTCATTAAGTCAAAATTGTTCCTTTGCTCAGGATATTCATATTACTATTATTGTTAAAGACGTTAAGAGAGAATCGAAGCCCTTTTACCATAGCTGACTAGAGTTCCTAATTTTTCTCTTTAAAAAAAAAAAAATTAAGAAACTTTAACTTTTCTCTGACTTAAAAGGTTCTCACCTCTTAATTTTTTTGTATTATTAATTAAGGACGGATATTTTTATGTTAATTAGAGTTTAAATCCACATTCTTTCGGTCAACATCTCAACCGCCGAGAGTGGTAGGGCAGAAAATATAGAGACACGTCAATATTTTTATCGAATTTTTTTACATCAATCCAATAAAGATCTATTATGAAAATATGAAAAATAGACATGAGATTAAATACAAATCTAAAAATATATAATTATAAATATGTCTTTTTAATTAGTGACAATTATAATTATATATTTATAGAACATTGTCTATGCATTATCCATTTTCTGTATTTTTTAAAGTTTTTGAATTTAATACTGAACAATTTTTTTTGTTGTCAAAAAAAAAAAAAAAAAGAATGCACCTACTGTTTTTTAGGACAAATTTGTTGAAAGCTTACTCGCACCAAATAACGAAATTTTTTTAATACGTTACATACACGCAATGAGGATTCTAAATTATGTTTCATAAATAAAGTGTTACGCTTTCTGTTTGTATCTAATTGCTCATTAGAACAGCAGCATGGCCTACACTGACTTGTAATTAAGGGCTGCATTTTCCATTTCATGGTGATTGAGGCTACAAGTTTTGTAAAAAAATCAAACCATAT
>CM034048.1:5963765-6000239 GCA_019804595.1 Bruguiera parviflora | reverse complement strand
CCAAAATGGTGTACAGTCAATAATGTTGTGATTACCGAGAAAGTCAACCAGTGCTCTTTAAACATCAAATAAATAATTGCATTAGCAGTTTTAATCAAATTCAAGAACATTAAGCCCTGCTGCAGTAAAAATTGGTTGACCATTTTGTAGCATCATCAGATGCATTTGTGGACACATTTATCTAGGGGTGGGTCCTATTCTAAAACTCTGCTCCTCCTGCGAATTCAAAAACAAAGCAAAGCAGAGAAGTGACTGTCTCAAAGAACTATGTAGGGGTGGGTGCTTCACGACGCCAGCCGCTCAGCTGTTTTTCGGGAATGTGGTTCCCGCAAGCCCTGACCTGCAATATGGCATTCACTCAATTACAGGACGAAGACATTTTAACTGTTAACACACAAATCTTAAGCAAGATGCTCAACCATGGTAGTTATGTCGCATCTCAAAGTTCTAGTTGAAGGGCTTGGCTTCCGAAAAAGTAGAATTTTCTGAAAATATCGAAAAATTAAACAGTGTCACCGCTCAAACTTATACGCACTATATTGATTTTTCAATAATATTACGCACAGACGCTACAGTGAATAGACGTGGGACAAATGCAAGAAAATTAACCATAAATTATCTCCGTGTTGACCTAATTTGATCATTTCAATTTTGATCAACAAAAATAAGAATGCACCTAACAACTGAGATGATAATTTAATCGGTGAATCGGAGTTTTTTTTTTCTATATTAATTTAGATTTAAAATTTTTGTATTGATATTTATACTAATAAATAAAAGCCAGTTATAAAATTCAAAATTTATTAATATTAAAATTAATTATGAAAAATGTCCCCTCAAATTTAATAAGACTCGGAAGGCCCTATCTGATGTTTGAATGAAAATAATAATAAGTAATTCTTGATTTGAACTCACAAGTGCAAGTACTTACTTAATTATGACACAAATTTTTACATTTTTACTAGTTAACGAGGAAAAAATTATGAAAGGACAATTTTTTTGTTTTTTGCAGAAATTAAAACTGTCAAAATTAATAATAAAAACATAAGGTAACCAGTGCGGCAAAGCCTAATGGTGATATTTTCATGAAGGACGGTGGAGGACTCCACGTTAAGTAGCCCAATTTAAACAGTCTTCAAGCAAGCAGTGCATGAGGGTTTAGTGCACCCTAGAAACAAGCAGAGGGACTTTCACATGGTATGAAACAAATTGACATGGAATTTTGGAAAACAACGAAGGACTACCCTAAACCATGATACTTCAATTGGTTTAATCTCTCACATCCACCGAAGTATTTTAAACCCTAAATTTTACTGAAGAAAAGGCAAAGTAAATGGGTGGTCAGTCCACTCGGGTCCAATGTTGGGGTGGAAGGTTTTTCTGGTGAAAAAAGTTGGATGAAGACGTTGAAGGGCAGCAGTTCCGGATTTGGCCCACAGGAAAAATGACCAGAAATTCATGTTTTATTCTCCATCTGTGATCCAAAAGGCCAGTTTCAATACATTATACGCTCTGTACTTATGCCAAGATTCAGGTGACCGTGATCAATGACACACCTATGTGTCTTTTACAAGTTTCCATGGGTTGCAGATAGCCCGAAAAGAATTCAAGAAACCAAGTTATTAGCTAAACTATGCAAGACAAGCAGTTTTTCCATCAAAAAATATGAACAAGAACGAAACCAGAAACCAAACTGGGCAGGATTGCGTCTGATCAAAACCAAACTGGCTCACAGCTTCCCCTGTTTTCTCTGTTCCCTCCATTATTGTTGAGAGCCTCCTCCTCTCTCTCTTAACCTCAAGCAGAGGCATCTTATCTATTTTTTGTCTCTCTTTCCCTTGTCTCGCGGGAAAGGCTGCCAGAAACCTTATATGTCGACCCTTTTTCCGAGCCCTTTCTCGCCAGCTTCTTCAACTCCGAGCAGAATTCTGTGATCTGATTCAATATCTCCCTTCCTCCTACCAGGTTCCTCGCTGAAAATGTACTTCTTAGCGTTGCCTTCTTTGCATGGAAGTCGTGCAACTCTTGCCTCTTCTCGGCGCTTGATTTGCTCACTGTTTTCTTTGACGTGCTCTTGTCAACAGGAGGTGAAGTAGGTGTGTTTGGATTCTTATTTTCACTGTCTTCTCTGAAGTTGTGCGCAGCAGCTTTGGAATTGGACCCTCTGGCTTTAAGGGTCTGTGGACTTGGAATTTCTGGTTTTCTCTGCTCCCCATCTCTGCAAAAAAGAGAAACTTTTCAGTTGGTTTGAATGCCGTGAAACAATAGAAGCGATTGCTTTTAGCTTTCACTTTGGAGAAGGTACAGTAATTCAATTATATAGATACCTGCGATTTCTTCTGTCCCTGAAGGGAAGAACTTCAGATATACTAACCGATCTTAGAAATTTCAACTGAAAGGAAACGAACACATCAGCCATTTTTGCCTGAATTGGTAGCAGTGAGGGCATCAAAACTAGAGGAAACACAAGTAAGACCTTCGAATTGCGTGTTGATTTTAGACAAACTTCAGCCGTCTTTGGATGCTTGCAGTCTGTAAGAGTTAAAAAAAAAAAAGGCTAAAATTAATATATATATATATATATAATAGAGAGAGAGAGAGAGAGAGAGAGAGAGAGAGAGAACAGACAAGAGAAAAACAAAAATCTATGGGAACCAAAAGCATTTAGCTTCAAAAGAAAATTAAATTACAAATGGTTAATTTCTCTGGGTAACAAACAAGAAGCAATCAGAGTCCCCAAAACAACAGAAAGAGAGAGATGAAAAGGGTCCAACCGGCCTTGCAGAACCAAGAATCGACATCGAGGGGTGGGTCGTCCGGGGCAGAGAAATCGACCCACTGAGGCGCACCCAAGTTCTCGTAGGTGGGGTCCAAGACAAACACAGAGTCAATGTCGTTCCAGTCAATGGTTTCAGGCTCCATTCCTTTTCAAGTTCCTGCAAAAGATACAGCCCAAAGGGAAAATAAGACCAAAAGAACGGTTTGAGCTATGAGTAGAAATTGCAATGCTAAATCCCAAAATTATAAAAAATAAAAAAATAAAAAGAAATATCGATCGAGGCTTTGAAGTGTGATTTGGAAACAATGGGAGAGCCCGGTGGGTTTCTCGGGAGTCAGAGAAAGAAACAGAGGATTTTACTACATAAAACCAACCCACGGAGAGAGAGAGGGAGAGAGAGAGAGAGAGAGAGAGAGAGAGAGTGAGATAAGAGTGAGGTGGCAGCTGGTTGATTGGGTCCTTTTGAAACTCTTTTTCGACCGTTGGGAGGCTTTGATTTGCCTTTGGGTTTCTTGCAATTTTAATATAGGAATGAGAATAACAATACTAAATATTATTAGTAGTATATTAAATAAGTAAAATTAAATATTAAAAAATTAGTATATTATTTTTATGTCATTTTTATATTATTATTCTCTTGCTACACTTTTATAATTTTATACTATGTGCAGACCTATTGACCACTTGTTTTCAGTTACTAGACAATTCCATCCCTTTCTCTCTCTCTCTCTCTCTCTCTCTCTCTCTTTTTATTTTTATTTTATTTTCTTCTTTTTAATTTATTAGGGGTCATAGACAACTTGCATTTCCAACAAACAAAACTGTACATAAATTGCAAACAGAGGCCCTATTTATTTGTCTCCGACGGAAGCTCGACATCCAAAACGGGAAGCCCAACTTCACCCGAAGACGCGGTTTAGCTATTAAAATTTAAAATTAAAAGAAGCAGTAATTCGAGTTGTTTATATATATATATATATATATATATATATTACATGACTCTTTATTCAGATTAAATAATAATAATAATAATAATAATAACTAGCCAATGCCTCTGAGAACTGATACCCCGTGACTAAAACCAGTAACCGAAGATTAATAGTGTTTTTAATATATGTTAAATGATATTTAAGGAGATGTCACGCGTAATATCTTAATATTTATTTCCCCCTCCCCCTCCCCCCCCCCGGCTAGAATGAGAAATAAATACGTTGCTTTGGCATGAGGTGCGTCCTCCGCACAATCTCAGCACTCCTAAGGAAAATTAGTGCAAAACCCAAAGCAAACTTCAAAAAGAAGTTATTCCACCAAAAAAAAAAAAAAAAAAAACAGTTTTAAGCGTGCGAATCAAACAAATTAAACCGAGGTAGAGAAGCTTCCTCCCGAGTGCGGCAAATGGTGGGGGATGACAACTTTCGTTAATATAATTATCTATTTTTTATCGTGCCGTCACAAAATCGTATTTGTGGAGTTATTAAAAACATTAGTTTTGAATTTTTATAATTAAGTTCTAATTTTTTTATATATTTTTTTATATAATGATTTGACTGTTGTTTATCTTAAAAAAATTAATATATAATAAATTTTAAGAATATAATACTTAAATAAAAATACAAAAATTAATAATTTAATTGAAAAAAATTATAAATATTTAGGACCTTCTTTTTAAAATAAAAAAAAAAAACATATTTGTCTGGCGTTTACAGTGCTTATCCATATAGATTAATCGTGCCGTTACCCAGTTGAAATTGCTATAAAAACTCACAAAAAGAGAGAGAGAGAGAGAGAGAGAGAGAGAGAGAGAGAGAATACTAATGGTGGCAATATCGATTAGCTGGAACCTTACGAAATGGGGATGGCAAAACGTTAAGCCAACGAGAGAGATCCATGTGCGTGCACAAATGGAAGAGCCGCCAGTCTCAATATCTCAACTTTCACATAAAAATGGAAACAATAATGGAGAGGCGGGCGGGGGGGGGGGGTTGTTGGGATTTTTAATTGCAGTGTCGCCGTGCCCCAATTGCCCATGCAGGCGGATTAGGCGAAAAATGGTTGACCCACCAAGACAAACGGCGACGGAAGAACAAGGACGCTGGCCTGCCATGCTCCGTGTTACCAGTTCCCAAGTAATGAGTTTCGGCATCTTTTTTTTTTTATTTTTTTTATTTTTCAAATTTTCATTCGTTTCGGCGAAGACCCCCGTCGTCACTTTTGGTGCCCATTTGGTTGGAAATGGATGCCAACGAGAATATAAATGAGACGTTATTCTTACTATTAAGAATCACAATTAATCATTCGCTAGCAATATTAAAAGAGTGCTCCCTTACTACTACTACTACTAACTCTTAAACACAAAGAGTAAAGGGCACAAATTTCAATTTATGAGTCAAAATCTTAAATTTAAGTTGTTTTCGAAATTTTACGTGATATTCTTTAAATTCATTCAAGATATTTTACACAGTAAGTTTCCATATATATATATATATATATATATATAACAGGATAGAATAGAATAGAATAGAATAGAATATAAGAAGATCCCTGCTTATTTGTAATTAACTCTGAAGTTTCAAGTATTATGGGTTGTTTTTTTTTTGGGGGTTGGGGGGGGGGGGTGGACATTTGGAGTTGAACTATTGAAACCAAAGTTGGCAATAATTTAAAGAAATAAATGAACAAAAAAGTTTGAGCCAAAATAAATGGAAAATGCCACCACGCCTCAAATCAAAGGGGGCTGCCGCTGCTCCCGCTGTAGCTGCATGCTCGTTCCTCTCATCTGTCCATTTATTATTCTCACCTGTACCTCTCTTTTCTGTCCATTTAATCGCCCCCCTCTCTCTCTCTCTCTCTCTCTCTCTATTTCTTGTGCTCGACTTCCACATAGGATTGGTCTCTGCGACAAGCAACGTAGCTATTGTCGAAGCTGTTGGGTTGCTACCTTGATTTGGAGGGGGGGGGATGGGAATGGGGATCTTAGTGGCTGCAATCATCGTACCATTGGGCCTTCTGTTCTTCGCTTCCGGCTTGGTCATTAATCTCATTCAGGTTCTTCAATTTTTTTTTCTCTCTCTCTTGTTATTTATATATATATATATATATATATATTTAAAAAAAAAATTTTTTTTTTTCATTGTTGTTCTGAGATTCAATTTTGTGGGTTTTCTCTCCCTTTCCCTTTTCGTTTGTTTCTTGCAAATTATTATATTGTTTGTGAACGAATGGACTTGAATTGAGTTGAATGTGGACTGAATCGATTGGGTTTTGCAGGCAGTTTGCTTTGTCCTCATCCGGCCGCTTTCAAAGAACTTGTACAGAACCATCAACAGATTACTCGCCCAGTTGCTTTGGCTCGAACTCGTATGGATTGTCGATTGGTGGGCCGGTGTTAAGGTCCACATACAACACCGCCTAGCTCCCTCTTTTGCTTATTTCCACCCTTAGTTCGTAACTATACAACTGAATTACTAGAAAAAGATTAAATTTACTATTAAGGCTTTGTTGTTTGCTGTTTTTAGTCTTGTTGGATTAGCTATCTTCCATTGACTACAATCCGAACGCTCTTTCTTGGCTATTGCTCTGTCTTTGTCATTATCTTTTTTCTTGCCGCTGTTTGCATTTCATTGACAAATTTTTGATTTTTTATTTTTTTTTCCTTTTTTTGTTGGAGAATTTAGTTTGGTGGTCTCTGTCTAGGGAAGACAAAGGGAGCCGATCATATAACTGAAGTATATCCATAGGCATCGTTGATGTCTTGAACTTCTGTTGGTGCTTCTATGAATATCTAGTTAACCATTCAAATCTAAACCTGTTATTGTGCTTCAAGGATTTCATAACGACTTTCATGTATGTGTTTTTACATTTTTTATGGGTGCATTGTTCTTGTGCTGGCTGGTTTCCCAGTTACTTTTTTTGGGAAAAAAAAAACAAAAGAAAAGAGATGCAAGAGATGTATAAACTTGCACAATCTATTATTGCATTAGCTAAAAAATTAGTTTCTTTTGTTATGATCTGATGCAGATTTTCAGTTGGTTGAGAATCTTTCATTTCTGGTAACTATGTTAGAGTGAATAGGCATTGCAGTTGGATTTCCAAAAGCAGAGCTCACTTGAGATCATAGTTTCCCAAATTCCTTCACGCTCCTTATTTCTTGCTTTTACCCTCCTTCCAATTGGCTTATATATGACAGATTTCTTAAGTGTGTATTGTAGTTGGATTTCCAAATCACAGGAGTTCACTTAAGGTCAAGTGGTTCCCAAATTTCTCCTTTTTTCACAATTCTCTCTCTTACCCCCCCCCTTATAACTCGCTTTTGTTGATGCCTTATTTCTTACTTGTGGTTACTAGGACTGTGGAATTCATAGCCTCAGAACTTTCTTCTGACATTTGGGTTTGCATTTTAGTCTTTACACCCATGGGAACAGAATCTTAATCATCTGAATGATCATATTTGCAGATCCGAGTGTTTACAGATAGGGAGACCTTCCATTCGATGGGTAAGGCTAGACTTTTGTCAATATGCTTGTTGACAATATGATACGAGTTTAAACTGATATATGCTAAGTGGCTTAATTTTCACTAATTTTGTGAATTTTTAGGTAAAGAACATGCCCTCGTCGTAAGCAACCACAAAAGTGACATTGATTGGCTTGTTGGATGGGTGTTGGCTCAGGTGCAACATTTACCCATGGCATATTATTTGCACCTGTGACTGATGGACAAAGTAACACATTTCAAAATTCCCATCTACTATTATGGATGCGTAGACATTTATATAAAAAACATAAAATAAAAAGGCACATGCTCAAGCAAAAACATTTAGTGTCATTGTGGGTACATTTGTTTATTCATAAACTATATGGAGATATAGACACAAATATGTCAAAATGCAAGAATTTAGCTTGCTTCAGGGATTTACACTTTTTTTTTTTCCCTTTAAAAAAAATATATTGGTGTGCTTTGAAAACTGGTATTTCTGGTGTCATCTTTGGCTTTATGTAACTTCATTGCTTATTGAGATTTTACATTTGGCAGCGGGCAGGATGCTTGGGAAGTGCATTAGCTGTTATGAAGAAATCATCAAAAGTACTTCCGGTGAGTTTTTCGTCTTGCATTTTATGGTGGTGACAAGGTGGGCGATGGATCTTCTGTCATTTTCATGGAATTGTGCATTCATGTTTTCCTGGTTGTATAATTGACTTAATTTTTGTCTTATATGTCAAGAGTAATCGGTGTGTGAAACCTACATTTTAGGTCATAGGTTGGTCCATGTGGTTCTCTGAGTACCTCTTCCTGGAACGAAATTGGGCCAAGGATGAAAATACTCTAAAGGTATGAGTGAATGGATTTTAAAGACATGTGTAACATGTACAACTACATATGCATTTTCACAGAATATATTGTTCCATACATTTCCACTACATTTGTGTTTGCATTGTGTGTGCTTGGTGATCCCTTTCTGAATGCTGTGGACTCTATCTGCAGTCAGGTTACAGAAGGCTGAAGGACTTCCCTCGCCCATTTTGGTTGGCTCTTTTTGTTGAAGGAACTCGCTTTACACAGTCAAAGCTTTTAGCAGCTCAGGAGTATGCTGCATCAACTGGGTTGCCTGTCCCTAGAAATGTTTTGATTCCTCGTACTAAGGTTAATTCGATGCCCCATTTTTTTCTTTGAATGTTTAATTTTTCGTCCTCTTTTTTTGCCTTAAATATTTTCACTAGTTTTTAACACTTTGAGCTCAAGAAGCAGGATAATTGGATAAATATTATGTAATGTGAATGATAGATCAAAAAGGAGTGAGTGTTGTAATAAATTTCATTATGTCAGCTGGTAAAGAAAAGAAAAAAAAAACATGCACACACACAAACCCCCGTGTGGCTGTTCCCAACAATGAAAAAGAAAGCAACCACTTATTGTTGCTCTCCAACTTTGTATCTTTCATACCCCCCCTAATGTTTTAATGGTTCAGACGGTTGCTTATCCATATTGCTTTCAGGGCTTTGTTGCAGCGGTAAGTAACATGCGCTCATTTGTCCCAGCAATTTATGATGTAACAGTAGCTATCCCCAAAAATTCACCTCAACCTACAATGGTCAGGCTATTCAAGGGGCAATCTTCTGTGGTATGTCAAACAATTCTAAGGTTTATTCAACTGCACAAAGCAGTTTGCATGTATGGTTGAATGTTGAAGTTATTTTCACATTCTCCTGTTTTGGTATATTTTCTTATTCAGCCCTTTTTATGTTAAGAACTGATAAACTGAAGCAATTTATGGTATTCACATATGTCAATTAAGAATGCTACATTGTCATTAGTGTTACTGTTTAATGTTTCAACATCATTCCTTTCTTGGTCTACCCTAATGGTTTGGCCTTTAAGCCATTGTACCTGTCATTAATGGAAGCAATGCACTGCTAATTTGTTGCAGGTTCATGTACACATCAAGAGACATTTGATGACCGAATTACCTGAAACAGATGATGCTGTTGCTCAATGGTGTAGAGATAGGTTTATTGCTAAGGTGTGTGATATTGCTGACTTGTGTATTTGGATGCACACAATTCATTCATTATGGCAGAGATGGGTTAATATTTTAAAATATGTGTTTTGAGGCCTATACGTAAAAGGTTCAAACTATGCATTTTTTGCAGTAACTTGTGCATTAGTTCCCTTTTTATGATTTCCCTTCTGTTTGCTTCTGGTATACTAGGATGCATTGCTGGATAGACACATGGCCGAGGACACCTTCAGTGACCAAGAATTACAGGATATTGGCCGACCAATTAAGTCCCTTGTGGTGAGTTAATGGTTCAAGCAAACCGTCTGATCTGCAGCTTAAAATCCGTCTATTTTAATATGATCGTTAAATTCTCTTTTGTAGTAGTCTTCATTTTGATAAAATAATTTTACCATGTTGGACCAGGTTGTTACATCTTGGGCATGTCTGCTTATTTTTGGTGCCCTGAAGTTCCTCCATTGGTCTTCGCTTTTGTCCTCATGGAAGGGCATTGCATTGTCAATGTCCTGCATGGCCCTTGTAACTTTCCTTATGAATATCTTGATACGGTTCTCTCAGTCAGAGCATTCAACCCCAGTTAAAGCTGTCCTGTCAAGGGCCAGGACCAATGGAGAAGCGTCTGTGAGGAGACAGGGCAATTAGAGCTAGGGCAATGTTTGTTTCCCAATACCTCACGCCCATGTGGGAACTTCCTTGATAATCATTTTTGTGATGGCACATGCAGAGTGTCACCCCTGCCTTATATCTCGTGTGTTTCATTTTATACTAGCCTCAATAGAATTGTTGTATTTGATTTTAGTGTTGATATGCAGTTTGTGTGCACATCAATTTGTTATTTGGCTAGTCAGTTATATTAATGCTGTATATTCATCTTAAATGGCTTAACCGTGTCGCCACGGACGCTCGGAATAGGCCCTTCCGCTTTGTAAACCATTCCTGTTGTCATGTGGGCTATTTGTGGACTGTCTTTTGTTTTTACTTTTACCACTTTACCTTTGGCTACTTTTTTATCCCTTCGAACTTGTCGATCGTTTAAGAATTTCATGGACAGGTCTTGCTGATCATGTTTTGTATGCCAAGGAATGGAAAGAGAATGGGAAGTCCATTCCATTTCTGTGTTTGTTTAAATCCTCAAAGGGATATTCCAGCTGGTAAGAAATTAGATGGTTATATCTTAGAGGTCTCAGTTCTGAATCTTAGAATGAGGCATGAGATTTTGTGACTCGGCAAGTTTTCAGATGAACAAAAACAAAATTCCACCATACAGGACCCAATCTATTATCTCTAGCAAAAATAAATAATGCTGGAAATAGCAATATGGTTTTGAAGTATGGGGCATTGGATAAGCTAATGGGGCTCCAGGCCGAGATTCAACTTCATTGGGTCTGCCCTCGGCTTACTATTAAACCCCCCCCCCTTTTTTTTCCTGTGACTAGCGTGCATAGGAGATTCTTAGAAACAACCCTTCAACCATGCGTGTTTAACAACAAAACATTAGCTTAAACAGGAATTACGACAAGCCACTGTGCAAGACCCTATGTCCAGGTGAAGTATTCAGATATCTTTACAGGAAAATAGCACATCGACGATGAATGACTTTTCACAAGCTCTTGGTTGTCTCTTTGCTTCCAATGGGTGCGACGATCGTCGCTTTATATAACTTTGAGCAGACAAACTTGTTTGCACACATGCGAATGAAAAGGGTAAACGTCCAAGGTCCTTTTGTGGAGATTGGTTTTTTTTTTTTTGGGGGGGGGGGCGCCAGAGGATGCCTTCAAGAAGGGGAAGCTTACGCTCCATCATTTGGTGCACCACAAACAGTTGCCCTGTCAACTGCATGGATCGTGGCCCCAAAGCATTTTACAAGAGGGCATCAAACCATAAAGTCACATTAGTCTTCACTGAATGAAATTAGTTATGTTAAGCCATCCAGTTTCTATCTTTGTCCTACATGGATAACTTGCACGAAACAAAGGGAAAGATGAAGAGGTACACGAGATATTTAATCTCATACTCACACTGTTCCAGTTAAATCACTGCCATAGCCATTTAAAAAACATAGGACCTTAGCTCCCGTAGCTTCACTGAATGAAGTTTAATTATGTTAAGCCGAAAAAAAGCAGCAGGATCCCCTCCCCTGTATATATATAAAAGCTATTATGACTTTTTCTTCAGACCTAAAAAAATTTCAATCTCTTAAAAAGAAGCTTTTCAATCGAAGGAAGAAAAAACTCAACAAAAGTCTCATTTGGCTGGCTCAGTGACAGTCTATTACAAATATTATGCATGTAAACATGAGAAATCTGGAGTCCTAGCACTTTGGACGAATGCAGCTTCAAAAGGGGACTACTGATTGATACCCACAGCGATTGATTCTGTTATTCAATCATACGTATAGGCAATGGGGCATTTCAATCTGAAGATTCGGTTTCCTCTATCATCTCAACAAGCAACCACAAAATATACATAATTCCACTTTGAAACTCGCCATTTCTTGAAACTCACCATTTCTGCCACTGACAAAGGCCACTGGGAGCCTTTATAAAAATTATAAGCTCCTCATTTAGACCGTCATTCTTTGCCATTGCAAATTTGCAATTCCACGCCCAGCACTAGTTATTAGCCCAACATCACATGTTCAGAATGCAAATTCCAGTTATTTCTTATTTTACAGAAAAAGGAAAGCGCAGAACTGTTTCTACCTCTTTCTTAAATTAGACTAATAGGATTTTCTCGTCTATGCTACGGTTGACTACTCTACAAAGAACAGGGCTCACTTATCTTGATGGAGAAAGAAACAACGCAAGAGAATTCTCATCATTTGACTGCATATCATGGGAAGCTGCTGAAGAAAATGCAGCTTTCTTCTGCAGTGGAAGTGAAACAGAGAAGATACACATAGCACAGTTTTTGGCTATTTTGCAGACCTCTCTCTTTTTCTCTTTTTACCCCTTTTCTTCAGCAGTCCCTTCTCTGCTAGTGTTTTCAATTTTTGCCTTTTCCTTTCTTTTGCTTTCTCTTCAAAGCCATCATCCATAATCTTCAGAGTCGCCACACGTTTAGCCTTGTAAATCTGCAAAAGACAATTTCAAACTCATAAGCAAAACAAGATGTTACCTACTTCCCCCCAACATATCATGATCATTTACAAACAACACTTCGTTGCCATTCTCCTTGGGTTCTGGAAAATGGTCACTTCAATTTTCATTCAAGTTTTTTCAAGGCAGAGAAAGTACATAATCCAATAACCCACTCAGACATGAAGGTTCACGGGGAGAGAGATAAGAGCCTTATGCACCTCTGCAATGTGCCCGATTGTTTGTTTGTTTGTTTTTTTTTCTTTTTTTGATAAATGCATACCATTGGGTGGGTATCAACAGTATAAGCTCAACTCTTGCTTCATTTCCCATGAACCACTAAACCGGCTTAGCAACCAGACTTCCCCAAGAAAAGTTATCATCTTCTGTGATACAGTTCTACTGGAGAATGACTGAATAGTCCAGAATTTTATGCATCCACATTCCACCATATCCAGAAAAAATAATCAAAAGGAATAGAGAAAAGAAAGGGCAATGTCAAAAAGAATGCACAACAAACTTTAGAGAAAGCATAAACTAAAAGAGCCAAATTCTTGGATAAAAACAAAGCAAATATTTTATCATCATGATACAAATAGCCAAAGTATCTTACCTTGGTAATATCAGACAGGACCTCCTTCTCCTTACATTCAAATTCCTCCAATTGTTTCCCAACAACAGCTTCAATTTCATGAATGAGATCAACATCATTCTGCAAATTCCATGACAAAGTTGAGTGAAATGCAAATAGCAAATCCCACACACCTTAGAATCTCCACTACATCTGAAACAGAAGATGATACATAACAACCACCCTGTAAACTTACACAGAGAGAGAGAGAGAGAGAGAGAGAGAGAGAGAGAGAGAGATGACAAATTCAATTCAGTTACTATATCATTGCTATAATGGCACTTTCAATCCATTAGTTTTCATTGTAATAAATAATTATAGCACAGAAACGATGTGTTAAAACTTTCAGATTAAATGTCCTCGTCACCTGTCAGTGATAGATGCATACATGATAGTTTAAGAACTCTAAGGTGGCTTCAGTCATGTGCAAGCAACTCATAAACCGCAAAGAGTTGTGCTAAAAGGCACTAGGTGAAAGAAATCTTTCTCAATCACTTGTTTAGAAGATGCAACCTTCCATGTGCCCTAAAATTAAACAATGAAAAACTTGTACAACATTGTAGAACACCATTTATTTTTTCATGATAAATGCAAAAGAAAGACAACTGCGTAGATTTGTTTCTTTAAATTGTTACTTCAAATCTTGGAACAAACAATTATACCAGGTACCATCAAAGAATAGCCACCATGAGCCATGCACAACCAGGCACCCAAAGAAGGTTAGGCATCCACTATTTACCTCAGTAATAAAACTCACAGCCAGGCCTCCCCTCCCTGCTCTTGCAGTACGTCCAACACGATGAACATAATCTCTAGGATATCTGCAACAAGAAGCAGTTAAAATTACTGCAGAAGCATTTTGCCAGAGAAGGCCAGAAAGAAAAACAGAAGTTCGTGAAGATCACCTTGGAATATCATAGTTGATGACAAGATCAACAGTAGGAATGTCCAAACCACGACTAGCAACATCAGTTGCAATTAATATAGAAGCTTGTCCAGATTTGAATCGATGCAATGCAGCTAGTCTTAGAGACTGGGATTTGAATGAATGCAGTGCTGCAGCTTCCTGATCAAGCTCTTCCAATAACAAGCTTAAAAGATGACAAGTTCTGCTTTCACATTGCAAGAGATATATGAGCACAAGAGATTCAACTTGTTCTAAAGTTAATACGTTTGAAGATACCAATCCTTAACAAAAGCATATTAAGTACTCCAAAAATTGTCAAATCTGAAATAATCAATCTTTCTACAACAATGATTAATATGACAACTGGAAAGAATGGCAAGATAGGATACAAAAGCAGTGAAATACGGCAAAATTAGAGACAATTCTCAAAACTCATGTCAAAAACTTTTGAACTAACTCACAAAGGTTTCATGGGAAGTGGAAACAACACAGCCCATGGTAGCAGAGAGGGGAGGCCAGATAAATGGTGCTACTTCAAATGGGTGAAAGTGAACTGCAACAAATTAACCCCAGATGCTAATATGGGTTTGTTATCTCTATCTGTTAGCCAACAGGTATGTGAAATGGTTCTTCTAATTTTTCTTCATCAAGGTTTGCATTCATACATGTAATATCAAACAATTCTCATAACAACTCTTAATAGAACATGTCATGGAACAAATCACCAAACAAAATGCCTAGAGAAAGTTTTAGGAATAGAAGGCAATTAATAAATTTGTTAAAATAACTTTTTTGGATTCCCGTCCTCTGGTAGGAAAGACAGAAATTAGCATTATGGATTTAAGAAAAATAAATTTCAAACAAAGAGTGTGAGAAAAGAATGGAGAAAAAGCCAAACAAATAAAAGTTTTATAATTTCTACAAAATATTTACTATGGGAGTTCTAAATAGGTAGTGGGACTAACATTAACAACATCTAATTGTGAAGCCGTAATCAACAGCATCTAGCACACTGAGACCTCACTTGAGTCACTAAGAGTCCAGCTTAAGGTTCACAACCTAGAAATTTTTCTTCTCTAACTCTTTCACTACCAGCAATATTCTTTCAACACATAAAGTAAGTTTGTTTCGACAAAATTTTGATCAACTAGCAAAAGGTAAAGCAATAATCAAGTGCATGCATAATAATGCCTGTGTTTGTTAAAAACTCCAGATCCAAGAAACATTTACCTGCAAGTCGATACAAATATCATGGCAGATCTGATACCCATGTCTTCCATTTTTGACAACATGTGCACAAGATAAACATCCTTCACTTTCTTAGGCATGAAAATGTACTGCTGTTTTAAAGTCTCTACTGTTTTGAAACCTTCATATGCCTCATAGAAGTATGCCTTATTTGCAGAAAGCTCAAGAAGTGTTTGCAACTCATCTGTCATAGTAGCAGAAAATAATAATGTTTGTCGGGTTTTTGGCAAACACTGAAACACTGCTCGCAGTTCCCCTTCAAAACCAACATCCAAAACTCTGTCGGCTTCATCCAAGACCAAAAACTGATGGAAGTACGAGGAAAAAAACAAAAAAGAATGGAACATATAAGCAATGATCAATTGGATTTGGCACAGAATAGAACTGAGACTAACCTAAAAGGGTGTCACAGTGCATGAGGCTCCCGCAATGTGAACTCTAGAAAAGAAGTTAGATATATGTAGCCTTATGCCCTTACCCTTGTTTTCACAAAAGGGCTGTCTCCGCAGCTTGAACCTATGAACTCCAGGTCACAAGGAGTAACCTTATTGATACACTAAGCCTCGTTCTTAAGAGCTGAGACTAACCTAAGTTATAAAAAACATTAAATAAGTGATATCTTGCAAGCAGTTGACTTTGACTTCAGGTAAGAGATAAAAAATTGTGTGAGAAGTAATTATTCTAAAGTGGACCCAGAAAATATTGCTTCTGTTGCATGCAGAAACAAATTCCCACGAGTCCATTTCTCCCGATGAACTCCCTGACCTACGAAAGGCATCCATCTAAAATCAGAAAAGGGAACTCCAATTCCTCCATCACTAGTATGCAATGGAAAGATAGTTGCCATTTCATCCAAATACCAAATAAGCTCGAAAGTTTGAGGAGAATATTTACAGGATCCTCTTGTTACACCTAAATCAGTTTACTTACTCCTTATTGTTCACATTGATGATGAGTACCATAACATTCATATCCTGTCTTCAAGGTGAGTGGTCAATCAGATAAATTTAACCAAATTCTCAGTTCTTTAACACGGGTCAGGTCCCCAACCACGCCCCAACCCTCCTCTTACGTGGACCATTTTGCTATACATGTAGGCACTTTCTAGCAGGAAACAACTCGTCAAACAAAACAAAACAAAATGAAGCAAAAAGCAAATTTAATAAGAGAATAGTTGAAAAAGGAAAGCTAAATGACCTTTGTTCCAGATAAAACAGGAGGGATATCGGGATTCTCCTTCAACAAGACCTTAATTCTCCCAGGGGTAGCAATAACAACATGAGGCCTACCCATCAACGCCTGCGCTTGCGTCAGCATATCCATCCCACCGACCACCACTGCGCACCGCAGATGCAAGGACGATCCCAGGGCTCGAAAATGCTCTGCAAGCTGATACGCCAGCTCCCTAGTCGGCGTCAGCACCAAAGCGAAAACCCCATATGGGTCCTCCGCCAGTCGCTGGAGGATCGGCAGCGCAAACGCCGCCGTCTTCCCGCTCCCGGTCTGCGCCAGGCCCAGCACGTCCCGCCCGGCTAATATTTGGGGGATGCAGTGGACTTGGACTGGCGTCGGTTTCTTCATTCCCAGCTCCTTGCAGGTTTGCGTCGCCCATTCCGCGAGACCCAGGTGGGAGAATGAAGTTTTGGCGGCGGCGATGGAATTGGGGTCAGTGTTTGTGGATTTCTCCTTTTCGAAATTGAGGGTTTTGGGGTTTGGGGGGTTGTGGTTATGGTGGGTTTTTTCGAGGGCTCGTTGAAGGGGTTTAGGGGTTTTGGGGGGTTTAGAAAATAGAGGGAAATTTCTGTCCACTAGGGTTTCTTCTTCTTTCTCCTCCATGAGAGTTTTCTGTTTGGACGGCTGGAAAGGGTTTTAGTTTTCCCGTCCAATTCTTCCGGGCACTCCAATTTTCCGGCTGTTCTTCGTACATTTAGATCGCAAGATCTGGCGGCTCCACCTAATTGGGCCCTGCGCCCTGATTACTATAATGAAAAAAAAAAAAAAAAAAAACTTGTCTTAAATTTTATTTATTTATTTATTTATTATACCCTTCATTTGATCCTGCCGCTACCGAATTTTAACCCAAAAACAAAAAAAGAAAAAAAAAAGAAAAAAAAGGAGATTTTCCTGGTAAATATTTACTGTGAGCATAATGTACTCAAAACTTAGTTTTGCGTTCGTCATAATTTGGTCCGTGGAGCCCTTTCATTCATCTTTGATTGCTATTTTCCTAGAAACCCCCCCAAAAAAATGAAAGTTAAGGAGCTAACAACATCCTAAATCTCGACCAAAACAGACAAATAGTAGGTACTTTTTTCACTGCTAAGGCAGCAATGGACACAATGTTTCCTGTTGGCTATGTCGAATAATAGACCTTATACATCTCTTTTCTTCTTCTTCTTCTTCTTCTTTTTTTCCACCAAGAAAAATGAAATGAGAATGACAATTATAAGCTCTATACTATTTGGCGAACTAAGAAAGATGCAGCCTGCACTGATTTTCTAAATTGCGTATTCTTATTAAGAATTCTGAGAAAGATACACCAATTCCTAGAGCACGGACCTATATCCTTTACTTTTAGTTTTTAAATTCACTCTCGTGTGAATTGAAGAGATTTACAAAGTCAAAAGAACGTCATGGTATTAATTGGTTCGCATAGATTTATTAAAAAAAAAAAAGAAAGAAAGAAAGAGTATCACACGACAGACCAACATCAAACAAGAACTTGATGTTTGACGAGGGGTCACCAAGCTTTCAATTTGGCTTAACAATTGGGTCCATCACTTGGAAGAAGAAAGCATGGTTAAAAGGGTTGGAGGAGACCTGTAACGTTAGTATGTGCTAGTATTTTCATACTCAAGTCAAGTGAGAGACCAGAAAGCATATAGATTAAGTTTTTTTTGGAATTTAGTGTATAGATCAAAATAAATTTGTTATTTTCTTTAAAAAAATAAAAAAAATTTAAGATTATTTTTTTAGAAATATTTTTTTAATAATAAGTATTTATATTAGACTAATTTTAAATATATGTAAATAATTATTAATGTAAATAACATAAATTATAATAAATATTATATAATAATTAAAAATATTAAATAAATTAAATATAAGTTAAAATTAAGTTAAATATTTAAATATTTTTAAATTAATTAAATATTGTTACATAAATATTTTATTTTATATATATATACAGAGTCATTGTCATGGGACCAAAATGCCCAACCCTCAACCCTATTGGTTGCCTCATAAACCTAAAGTGGAAGCCTTATTTTAGTGAGCTAACCCAGAAGGGACCATTTGATATGTCATACCTTTGAGCCAACAGTGTGCCTCAATCATTCTGTTCTTGAATATTCTTCAATGATCCATTGTTTTCTTGTATAGATTGAATTAATGGGCGGTGGCGCTCTTACCTGTATAACGTTTCATGATGTTTAAGTTTAGTGTATCATGATGTGCCAGAGTGAACCGGTTTTCTGTCGAAGAGCGTGCATGAATTCTGCCGGCCTTTGACAAGGAGCTGTCAGTTTCACTCCGAAGGAGATGGCTACGGGCCTCTTTGCCTTGGGCTATTGGTCACAATAGCCACACTGTTTACCTTGCATTGTCCCCTCTATTTAACTTTAACTTTAGTGTTTGTTATGTTTATTTATTTCTATAAAGTTACTGATTTTATATTTAATAGAACCCATATAGGGGATTGGTTTTTTTTTTTTTTTTTTTTGTGAGTTAAACAGCATCCCACCTAAAATTAAGGAGTTTCCTCACATCTGGTATTAAAGGGGGTCAAATTAAGAACGTCATTAGCTATTTACTTCAAAAAGCTCAAGCTGTTTAAGAGACTCTTTTTAATACACGAGCTTTTTGATATTTCAATCCTCCACCAATGCCGCGAGAGCTTTCTTTGAGGGAGCCCCTGTGGCTAAGTTGGTTCTGTCAAAGTGCAGAGTTGTAAAATATAATGTAAAGAGAGCTAAAAGACTGACCATAGTTAATGAAATAAATGTATTCGTCTTATCTTTAGTCCTTCCTTGTAAAATATAAATGACTCTTGCTCTTGACGTGAACAGTCATCCTTTGATTGTATCGAGTATAAGCAAATTACACACAAGATAACCCGTGATATAGCATAACTTACCGTGGCGCATAGCAAAAGAAAGATAGATGTAAGAAAAGTGTTAGAACTTAGTTAGTTCCATTATCGTTATTAACAAATTATGCTACACAACTCTCGATTTTGCGAGTTTTAAAATATTGCATAATAATTAAAAAAAAACATATTAATAAATATAATATTTTTTAATTTTTATTTATATATTAATTTTTAATTGAGAATGAATATAAACCAACTCCGACGGTAAGAAGGATGAGAAGCTTTGGTCCCTTGGCATGGTTACGAGGATTTGTAATAACAAGGGGGAGAGATGTTTGGAAATCTCAATACAAGAAAGAAATGTACATGGAAACTCAAAGTGCAAATTATTGTAACCACGCTTGTGTCATCTTGGAAACACACACACATATAAATTTTACTAATAGCGTCGTTCACAAAAGTTTCCACTCACATTCCTTTGAATGCATTCAAATTGCACCCGGGATGCACAATCTCCTGGAATCATAACAACTGATCTGTTTAATGTTTGAAAGCTGCACATCCAGAAGCTTATGTCGTGCTTCCCGCAGTCAGTATTCTCCTTGTACTTAATTTATGGTGGCGCGTTAGATTTCCTTAGAGGTTTGTGGCCTTCCTTCCTATCCCAGTAACAAATGCGGGCTGGCAAATTGAAGAGGTCGAAGATTAACTTACAAACCGGTAAATGTTTAGTTTTCACATAGGATTTCTGGTCAGTTATCATATCGAAGAACCGTATACTTCAAGATTAATCCGGTGGGCCTAAAGTGTTCTTTCTCTCTCTTTTTTTTTTTTTCAAAGAGGCGGGTATTGCATGCTACTTTTTGTGCATCACACAAAGTCCATATTCTGAACCCGGCCTAACTGTCTAAGGTGTTGCTTAATAAAAAGCTTCTTCTTTACAGCCTAATTCCAAGATTCAAATTCTAATCCATTTTGTCATCTATATCAACCCTTGAGATCACTTATCCATGGAGAGAGAGAGAGAGAGAGAGAGAGAGAGAGAGAGAGAGAGAGATTTAATGGAGGTGAAAAGTGATACTGCTAAAAGAAATTAAAAAAAAAACATAATTGTCTCTTAAAAGATATTTTAATAAATAAAAAGTTAAATTTTTATTTTTGAAGTATGGCATTTTAAATTCAACAAGAAGGTAGCAAAATTCGAGAAAATGGTGGGGGCTAACAGAATTCATAATACAATGTATTTTTTAATAAACAACAACAATAACAATAATAATAAAAGGCAATTCTTGGTGCATTTTTTTTGTTTCAACAAAGGGGCAAGTGCTATGACGATATTGTATGTAAATACCTCAAAAAATTCGGTACATGCAGCACATAATCTGTGGCAGGTTCTGCTTCGCCAGGCCCTGGAAATCATAGTTAAATGTGTGTGTGGGGGCATATCATGAGAGGTTCAAGTTCTCTTAGACATGGCACATGCTCACAATACGAATGGCCCATTGCGTCAAAGGAAGAGGGAGAAAAAGAAAAAGAAAGAAGGAAAATGGAATATAGTTCCTTGGCTTTAATATGTCATCAACATCAATTGTAACCAGTGATGGAGGTGAATACAATAAAGCCTAAATTTAAGCTTCGAGCATATTCTTCCTCTGGTCACAAATTGCAGAGGGAACAGAGAGTTCTCTATCAGCATGCCCACCTTGACAATTACAAAACCACTGAATATTCAAAATCGAAGTGACAGAATAGATCGTAAGTCTAACGTCGCTTTCTCCCTCAACATCCACTATAATAGTAAATTCAAAACACTTACATGTAACTAACATTTCTGGTGAAATATATATATACACGCTTTACTAAGCAAAAAATTAAAATGCAATTAGGGTTTCACACGTAAAATTTTATTCGTACCCTTAATGAAGATTTAAAATTACATAGGACATATGTTCATTCCAATATATATCTATATATATGGATACACAATTTTTTAAATTTATTCAAATATAATAAAATTTTATTATATTTAAATAAATTTATCAAATTTGTGTACAAGAATAGTTTATATATATATATAAGTAAAAAGATGGAAAACATAAACCTAAAAACATGGCTTGTGATGGGGAGACGGCATTGACTGAACCAGAGAACAGTGTTAGGAACAGAAATGGGGATTGAGACAGCCTCCTGTACTCGCAGGGTCAAGACGAAAGTGTGTACGCACACCAATAGAAACGTTGGGATTGGGATGACATCCAAACCACTATTGCTCGTCACTTCTTGTCGCCTATGTATGTGGGATGCCAAGATTTCAATATAATCTTCCAAATCCTGTTTCGCAAAATTAATTTTATTATAGAAGATATTCTGTTACTCTTCGTCGTAATGGAAGCCAGACTGTATTTATTTTGAAAATTTATTACAGAAATGATTGAAAAGACACAGAATTAAGAATATAAATTTATTATAATTATTAATTTTTTATATACTAATTAATTATAACTAATAATTCATATAAAATTTTACATCTTTTTAACTTCTTTTTTTTTTTTTTTGGGTAAATTTTGTGCACTTATGGTCCCTTTTGTCTCTCCCTCTCCGAAGCAAAAGGGCTCTAATTAAGCGTTTGCTTTTATCACTCGTCTCCCCATAGGATATACTTTTTTTTTTTTTCCCAATAATTGTTTCTGAAAGAAATTTGCTTATATCATTTCACAAATGCCCAACATGGTTTTTGAGGGATGCAAAGCGTGCCTTAGGTAGAATTACGTAAATGGATACACACACAGATAATTTTACATTAATAATACACAATGTCCGAAAGTTCTTCGAGAAGGATAAATGAAAGAAATTTGGAAAACAATTGTTTTTTATCTTTTTTTTTGATAACCGTATATCTGTGCCATTGATTTTTAGTCGGGGGCACAGACAAACCGCTCCACCCACCTAGTAGAATTTGTAGCCTTTGAAAAACATTTATTTTTGGTTCAACGCCAGTAAAGTTTAAAGACAGTAGAAATATGGTGTAATTACTGCAAATTTTTCTTGGACGAGTACACCTTAACAAAGCCTAAATTAGAAGGAAAAGGTAATTTCAACTTGTTACATTGAGAGGCTAATGGTAAAATTTACCCTTGATTTTTCATAAATGTACATCTATTAGATCCTGCATTGTTTTCGATATGAGCCGCGAACCACCCCCCGGCGCAACCTGACATCATAAGTCAAATTGACCCTTAGCATTTGATTCCTTGACTTTCTATTATCCATTCGTTGAAGTCCAGTCCTTTTTTAGAAGCTTATAGTCTTGATCGAAATAAAAATTTAGTCTAGAAGTTGAACAGTAAATATTCAAAATATATTTATGGTGACTGTATACAGTTACCGTAAATAAATTGTTCATTGTCCCCCCCCCCCAAAAAAAAACCACTGCCTCTCTCTAACTGATTAATTATCAAAACGGCCAGTCATGGTATATTTCATATATTCTATTCATGTTCTGCTTAGAAAGTTTTCAATTAGATTCTTCTCTCTGATAAACAAAAAGGGTTAAAATATATATATATATATACACACAGTATACTTTTTTCCCATATCAAATGTTCACCACGTAATTGATTATTTCTCTTCCTTTTGCCCTTCACTTTGTTCACTACTAGTTGTACCAATCTCTCTCTCCAAACTCCCTTCAGCCATCTTGTACTCTCTCTCTCTCCCTCTCTCGCCCTCTCTCTCGTCTATAAAAGCAAACCCACCGGGCAAAGGGTAAGACCACTGCCTTTCACAACTTTTTTTTAACTCTCAACAATGGCTGACCCCCACTCAAATTTCTTCACCGATTGGTTGAAGTTCAACAACGGAGCTTTTCCATATTACCCATCTCCCAATCCAAGTTTGCCTTCTCCACAACTTCCCTATTCTCCTAATTTGCATACAAACACCTTCAATATCGACCATGATTACTTCCACCATCAAGAAGCTCCTCTCTCTCCTCCTATCAGAGAAGCCCTACCCCTCTTGAGATTAAGCCCAACAAGGTCTAAAAAGGTCCAAGAACATGCAGAAGAAGAAGAATATTATGATGAAGAAGCTGATCATGAACAAAGTTGCACCGCTATGGACGTGGACAGGATCGGTAAAGCTAAAGCCAAAGATCAGGAAAGCTTCATTTGGAATGGTGGTAATGATAATGATGAAGATGAGAGTGTTACTGTGGCTCTTCACATAGGGCTTCCAAGCCCTAGTGCTTCAGAGATGGCTTCTGTACTATCTTCTTTCTCAGAGGTGACTCATAAAGATGGAGATGGTGATGATTCTGGATACCCTACTAGCAGGCTTAACAAAGGTCAGTACTGGATCCCCACTCCTTCCCAGATTCTAATTGGACCCACTCAGTTCTCATGTCCTGTTTGCTTCAAGACCTTCAACAGATACAACAACATGCAAGTAAGTATATCATCTTTCTTATTACGATCTACGCCATATGACCCTCCCTCTCCTTAAAAGATCATTTTTCTTCCTTCTGGTTCTATTGTTTCCCCCCTTTTGGCTCGAAGGAGATATAAAGAAAATCCCACTTCTATTTTTTCTTTGTCCATTAAAGGTTCCTAGAATTATTTGAATCTTTAACAACATTTTTTAAAGCTATTTTCTGGAAGAAAGGGGTTCGTTTTGTGGTTACCAAATTTATTTCCCTTTTCTTTTTTTCCTAAATTCATTGTATCTTTTTACCATGCCTATTTCTACAATTTTCTGCATTGTTTATGGGTTTTGTTGCTGTAAATTTTCTGATTTAACTGAGGCAGAGATAAGTACCTTCCTTTAGTGGTTGAACAACTCAGACAATGTTCTTTGTGCTTTGAGCACTTTGAAGTTTGTGCTGTAAATGTTGGCAGGCGTGTTGAACTGAAAATCTTGCGGTTTTACCAGAGCTCATCTAATCTAACAGCAAATCTCTCTCTGGGTGAACTTTCTGTCAACAGTCTACTCTCTGCTAGAAAAGAACAGAATACAATCATGAAATTCCACATCCTGTGGTGTCTAAAATCTGAGAATGTACAGGATTCAACTTAACTCGGTCCTTCGTGCATTAAATTGTACAATTAAAAAAAGAAGAAAACACTGTAATTTTACTTTCTTTATCAGCTGATCTACTATTGGAAACCTGGAGTAGAAACAGGAAAGACCCTTCTGTGTCATAGGCCAATTATTATCTTTTTCTCTTCCTTTCTTTTGCATTTGAACGCAATATAGCTATTGTAATTATTAGACTTTTCCTTTGAAAAGCCTGTTTTCGTAACGAAACATTGCAGATGCAGTGAAGAGTAGAAGTTTCCAGCACCAAATATCAACACCTTCCATATGGTCTTCAATAAACAAAATTCTCCCTCCTAAGTCTATATAAACCCTACTTTCATACATGTGGCTGAAAGGCTTCCAAATTCCCCACTGTTTCATTGGGACTCGATAAAACACTTTTGGCTGTTTTGGATTTGTTATCTTGGCTTGCTGGCCGCGGCTGCAATTGATTTCTAACGGGCATGACGTGAACTTTGAATTGTTTGTAGATGCATATGTGGGGGCATGGATCTCAGTACAGGAAAGGGCCTGAATCTTTAAGAGGAATTCAGCCAACGGGCATGCTTAGGCTTCCTTGCTATTGCTGCGCACCGGGTTGCAAGAACAACATCGATCACCCGAGAGCAAAGCCACTCAAAGATTTTAGAACCCTTCAAACGCATTACAAGAGGAAACACGGTATCAAGCCTTTCATGTGTAGAAAATGTGGTAAGGCCTTTGCCGTAAGGGGAGATTGGAGAACCCATGAGAAGAACTGTGGTAAGCTTTGGTACTGTATTTGTGGATCTGATTTTAAGCACAAGAGATCACTTAAGGACCACATCAAAGCTTTTGGGAGTGGCCATGCAGCCTATGGAATTGATGGATTTGAAGAAGAAGAAGAAGAACCTGCATCTGAAGTAGAACAGGATGATGAATCCATGCAGTGAAATGGAAAGCAATTAATTACAAATATTTTCACTAATGAGATGTATCTTTGTTTAGAGGGGCTTATATTGGCATTGCGGTAGGTCGGAGTTTTGAAAGTTCGAAGTCTATGATCATAATCCTCAGACATTTGCTTCGAAAGCCTCATTTTTATTTGTTTTTTCTCTTTCTGGTTTTCCTTTTCTGTTTCCATAGCACCTTAGAGTACCCTAAATGCATCATGATAGATACGTACTTGTAGACCCATCCTTCTTTCAAGATGACCTTTTCTTTTGTCAATGGGATCTCCAACATTCATAATTTAGTGCAAAAGGCCAGAAAGGAAAGCCAAGGAAAGTATCATAGCTGCTAATTATACAAAAGGAACCATTGCAGAATTTGATGTATCAACCAAGTAGGTGGAGAGTGGAGAACCATTGAAAACCATAGATACACATCCCAGAATGCTGGTTTAAACATGAAATTTATTCCCATGAAATATATAACAGCGTAGATAACTCGTAGGTCTTCATATTTCATTCGGGGCAAAGAGTTATTTGTCTACTTCTTCAACTTTGCACTAAGAATGATCACAGTCACACCATTGGCATCAGAATCAGATGGTTGCAGAAGACTTGGCACTAGACAGCAAGGAACATTGTATCCGTCTCCATGAGATATTCAGGACATAGGCTAGCTTTATAATAATTCATACATCACTGAGATAGGCTTTTCATGCAACAAGCACATCATTTTTTTGGGAGGGGGGTAGGGGGGAGAGGCGGGGGAGGTTGCATATGATGCCCCTTTTGCTTTGGATAGTGGAGGGTTCGTTGATTGATTGATGGAACATATACCATCTGGGGTTCACTATTGATTGGGAAAATCCCAAGCAACTTTTAGGAGTGTAAATATTTAATTAATTATAAAGAGAGGGTTCAAAGAAAGACGGGTCTGCTGGGCGCAATAATGAGAGGACTAGTCGTTCAAGCTGATTTTTAAGATTGGAGAGAAAGATTGAGATGGAATGGATCTTCTTGGCAGCTTTATTTTGTGTGCATGTGTGGTAGGATGCTCGCACTGTGATGCATGTGTGCTTTGTGAGTGTGTGTGTGTGTGTGTTTGTGTGTCTGTATGCGTGAGAGAGAGAGGGAATGGACAAAGGGATGGGTAAAATATGCACCGGAGTGGACAAATTGGCAACATCTACTGGTGCCTCGTACAGTGCAAATATACAATCTCTGCTCATGGATCAACTGTAGTTTGAAACGACTTATCAATGACACTTTGACCATCTCGCTCTGTCTGTTTCTCCCTGACAACTTTGATTCAATTTGCTCTAATGAATTCGTAACGCAAGTGTAGGCTTAGACCCGTGTTGAAGAACATGCAATAATAATTGCATATCGACAGGAGGCACTATACGAAAGGGACGTACATACAAGCTAGGGGGACTTTTTGAAACTTTGTTATTTTTATAAAATAATTTGGTACTAAATAGATCTTCGGATTAAGAATTGTCATTTCGTAACGTATCATAATTGTTTTGTTCTCGAACTGTGGCCTTTTTTTTTTTTTTTTGCTAGGTTTAATTTGTTTTACCCATTTTATGATATCTTTTTCGTTCTTGAAAATTCACTAGACAATGAATTGCAATACAATCTTTTCTTCTCTAAATTGGGATTTTGAAATTAAAAATTTGGATTCATTTTTCTTTGGTTAATGCGATTTCCAAAAAGAATTGTGAATCATTAGAGCACCCCATCACAAGCATATTTTTGTCTAGGAACAGGCTGAGCGAGGAGGTAAATTGAAGATTGCCAGTCGATCGTCATGTGGGCTGCCACTTCCTCATTTTCTACACTTGTGCAATTCCATAGTCAAGTAGATCAACCACAAAAGCGTATCAATATTAAAGGTAGTGCAACTGCATTTAGTGGCAATCAATATATTCCCCTTTGTAAGTAAGGCCAAACCCTACCACAATTCACCCTCTGAGCCACTATTCTTTCCAAAGTACACAATTCTCTCTCTCTCCATATTCAATGCTTGAGAATTTTTTCCTAGTGCACGAAAGCCACATGTACTTAGAAAATTTGGTATATGTTAATTTTATGTTTGGTATAAACTTGCATATGAATGTGGGAAAGAATAAATGCCGAATGAGTTCTCAAGCTTTTTGCTGTTAAATTATTTTAATGGCTATAATAATGCAAGAGATAAACATTTTCTGTCTTTTCACTAATTAACGTTAGCCTTATAAAGTTATATGTAATATCAACACTTTACTGAAGAAACACTCTAATAATTGAGAATGTTGGATATATTTGACCATTCTCTAAACCTTAAAATATGAGATACTCTTGCACTTTTTTATATCTGAAATAAGTTAAAGAGAAAGGAAAAGGTTGTATGTAGATACGGGGATACTGAAGCAACACATTTATAAGTAAAACCGTGCACCCCATTTTCCTTTTCCTCGGAAAATCAGACTACAAAATCAATCGGAAGGATATGATTTGTAAGATTTACGATGCCTCTTTGGGTAAGAACACAAAGAAAATAATTAAACGAAAAGGATGGTGATGGGCTGCATGCATGGGAGATTTACAAAACCAGGGGAACAACACTTCACAGCTTCACATGCAATTAGCAGAACTCAATAGTTTTTTTCAGTCTTCTTAAAGCATTTTGCTTGCTTAAAATCCCAAGGCCGCCTTTTTGAGTCTTTTATTTTTATTTTTTTTTTTGGTGTATTTAGCACATACACAATTCCAATAATTTAGTTACACAACACGAGGGAATTGTTTACACAATTCTATTTACACTTTTGTATTCATATTCCCACATAAAGGGGATAGGATTGTCTCCCTTGCCTCAAATCACAAACTCTCTCTCTCTCTCTCTATAGATATATATATATATTCCTTTATTATATTAGTCATTGATTTTTTTTCCTGTTCTTCTTGTGCTGTGCTTGTATTTTGTTTTCTTTTAAATATTAATTTTATTTCATTACAGATTGTGGGGTTCCTCGAAATGAGAGAGATGTCTATAGCATGCGCAAGTAGAACTAAACAGGAAGATGGCGACTTTTATAGCACCAGTGACAAGCATACTTGCACATTTTGTTTACGTGGGTCGTACCCTTATATTTAGTAAGCTAGTAAGATTTATCGGCGTCTCGATTAAGTGGTGAAAAAACATCAAAGAGAGAAAAAAAAAAAAAAACAGAGAGAGAGAGAGAGAGAGAGAGAGAGGGAGAGAATTATATATTGTACTGTACGAACCATGAATCATGCTGCCCAAGTGGGCATCTAAAAATTAATGCACCATGTCACTCCAGCAAAAGTTATACGGTGCACAATATTGTATATTGCACTTTATTTTTAGATTATAATAATGGTCCTGCCATCATCACTCTATACCCTATAGCATAAGCATACTACCACAAGTTTTATGATTTTTAAAATTTATGTACCAAAAAAATGTAAGAAAAAGCTGGGGGTGGACTGATATCATCAAAATATGTATGAGACAACTTTGTTAGGGAGGCCCCAGTGAACAAAAGGAAAAGGGAAAAGGGTGAAAATAATCTTGATATCTTGACCCATTATTGTCACGTAACCTTTAAAAAGGGTTAAGAGGGAAAAAAAAAATAATTAACAAGGTACAAAAATCCTTCTTTTGGACTATACCTAGAGATATCTTTTCCTTTGGCATGATCATTATTCGTGACATATGCCTGCTTTGATCCATTTTCTTCTGCCGAAGTCACTCTGCTTTGGGGCTTGAAGATTCCCCAGGTTGTAGGTATTGGGTATCTTTGTATAGGGAATAAACTTCGGGGAGAAGAAAAAGAAAAGCGCACATATCATACAACAAGCACAATATTGGAGAGAGGGAGGGAGACAGAGGGGGCATATCTCTAGGCTTTTTTCTCTGCACAAGAAAAAGCTACATTTGACGTTCATGGGTATCAAATCAATTGGGTATGTGAACTTCTTTTTATTTGATGCATTGGTTCAAATATAATACTCTTCAAATCACTATTTGACACATATAATCAAAGTCAGTTTTCAGAAGGTCCTACATTCATGGAGGCGTGAGGGGGACAAAAAATCAAAATAACCCATAGGCAAGGCGAGGAGGCCACTGATATCACAAAGTGCTATTAATAATTAATTAGACCGATCAGGCTAATTAGTTTCGTGATCACCTCAAGTGCTTACGAGAAGTTTGGAGAGCGTGATTAGTCATTTAAAATCTCCACTTCTCCTAAAAAGGTCACCAATAAAGATAAAAATTAAAAAAAAAAAAAATACTAAATGGTCACTGACAATGCCACGAAACATAAATTACGATGGAACTATAAGCATCCCATGCAATGGCAAATTGACACCGAACGTAGCACTAATGAGTCCAGTCTATTTATCAAAACAATAATATATCACTGATGCCTGCTTATGTCTAGTCTCTAACCGACGACCTACTTAAATAATGTAGCAGCATTTGTCTGATCTTAGGTTTTGAATGATAAATCAACTGTTTAAAATTCGATAATTCTTTTTTTTTTTTAATGTAATAACAATAAGTAATTATTTTGTTAGATATCAGAGATGAGGCAAGAGTGGGTCTGAAAATACCACAAAAAGGTGCAAAGCACCCCAAGGAAGTAAGCCCCCGAATCCCCCCTTTTGTGGGTTTTTGGGAGGGGTCCGGGAGTGAACTCTGTATCCTATCTCCCCGCTAAGTTTTTTGGGGGGGTGGCCATCTCAATTCAATAATCCTTAATTAATTTATACATCTGGCGGGTCATATATAACATAAAGGACCCATTTGAAGGTGATGCCTTTTACTTTTTAGGATCTTTGTATCTTTCTCAGAAAATATAACGCCACAGAAAACACACAAGGTTGAACTTTTCTTTCGGAATTATAACTTTCAACAGCTTCCAAGAAGGATCCTATCCTTTGTAACATTTTTAATCCTGAGACAAAAAAGGGTATTTGGAAAGGCGCATTAACAGAAATTAGTAAGGATTTTCTTTTTTTCTATAATTGTTACCACGATCACTAGTTAATAAATATGATCAACATATACTTTTATTAGAATTTCTTATTTTATATATGAAGTTTACTGACTTTTTTATTTTTTTTTTAAGCTTTTCAACCTGCCTGCAACAAAAAAATAAAAAAGAAGAAAAAAACCCTAATATTACTTACCCATAAAAAAAAAAAAACACACACACAACTATAAAGTAAATTACTAACAGCCTTTGCGATTTTTATCATAGCTTGTCGTCGGTGACGGAGCCTAGATTTTTTGGCAGTGGGAACAAACAAAAAGGTGTGGAGGAAAAGAAATAATTTTTTTTTTTTTTTTTTTTAAAAGGGAGGAGGGGCATTTACCTTTACTGACTTACATGTAGATTCGTCGTGTGTATGCTATTGTGAACAAATTCATGGTGCGGCATTTATTATTTTTTTAGTACACTCAAAATGAAACTCACACTTTGCTCATATTTTCTAGAAATTTGAGAGGGTTTGAATGTTAACCTCTAAAAACACTTTTGTTATTGTGACAAACTATGATCTGTGCATTGATTCCCTCCCTCGTTGTCTTTATTTTAGTTTTTAAACAAATATATATATATATATATATATATATATATACAAATAGAAAATGGTACTTTATAATTTCGTCCAGAAATTACATCTATTAAAAAAATAAAAACTAAAAAATCTCGGTATGGTAACAAACCAACTCCTTCATCTATCAATATATTCGGTGGTCCTTCCATTCTTGTCGGACATAATTACAAGCTGTATACTCATTTATGAGCGCTTCTAAATCTAGGGCTCGTAGGCATGTGTGGATGCCCTCTCCCAATTTGCGTATCACTTAGACAAAACGATCGATCGGCCGTGTAGGGTCTTTCGCTGCCGGGCCTATGCCCTTCATTCCATCTGTCTTGTTTACGCTCACATCAGTGAACCTCATCCCTGAATTGAAAGATGAAAAGGAGCGCCTAGTGGTATACTGGCTACTCAGAATGTAACGAAGAAATGATGGGGTCCTCCAAATTTTTATGATGGAGATTATGCCCAATTCTAATTAATTAATCAATTATACATATTCGAATATCGATTAATGAGTCTGATTTAATTTTTTAGATATTGATCCTTTCGGATAACTAGTTAGAGTGCCTGTGGTTGTCAAAAAAAAAAAAAACAGGACATCTAGTTCAGCCTATTCCTTTTCTCTCGGTCCTTTTGCTTTAGTTGAAAGTGTCTTTATCTTCCTCTTTCCCATACCCTTTCCTCCTCCAGCTTTTTGAATTCCAATCCAATTACATCTTTCTATTATTTTTAGAAACATGGCCGAACGAACGGTCTTTATTGCAATGTCCCACATGTTTTTACCCCCCCCCCCATCTTGCATTTTTTATTTGAAACCCTTTTATTGCGATTCGTATCCATCTCAATAACTCAAGCCGAAGAGCCACCAACAACCAGTTTTCTTTTTTAACATATGACGGAAGCCTACGCATGAACATAACGAGTATGGGCTGTCACTATATTGGATTGCCAGCGCCACCCCCGCCCCCATCCCATCGTTCGTTTCATTAATGGGCTGCATTATTTGATTTTGCCCTAATGCTCTTCGTGACTCCCTGGGAAAGAGGGCGGCAACCGCATTTTGGGCCCGCCGACGCTGCGGGAATTGGGCACCAGAGGAGAAGTTGCTGTAGCTGTTAGCCGAAAGCTCCATTGGACTGAGAGGGAAAGAGTTCCTCTAACTTGAACTCCACGACGATGTTTACTTTACGCTTGACTGTAAAGAGATACCTCTAATAATTACATATTTAAATTTTTATTTAAAAATTTTAAATTTTAATATTAATAATATATAATATATATATATAATTATAAAAATAAATAAAATTATACTTATTATATAATTTACAATCTAATAAATTTTTATTTTATTTATATATTTATAGTTCTATTAAAAAGAAACATGTATTATTAAAAAAAATTAAATTAGTGAATTTTGATGAAAAATCGAAACAATAAAATTTTTTATCACTAAATCATAATATATTTTAATATTGTTTTATATAATAATTTAATTAGTTATTAAAATACATCAGTTCAAATCATAGCATCTAATGAATATTTTAAGCCATCAAATTAAATTCAAGAGGGAAAGCATCTATGTCCGCTTGTCTTAATTATATTGTTTGTAAATTGATTATCGATTTTGGATGAAACTTTTTGTCAATGGTTAAATAAAGCTAGACTATGACCATTCACTTAATCACACACACACACGCACACGCACACGCACACGCACACGCACGCACACACGCGAGACAGGTATTTTTATACCATATCATGTGGACGTAGGGATGGTGCATTTTTAAAATTGTCTCGGGAATGTGCTTGCTATATAAAGATGCCTATAATTGTATTTTATTTATTTTTTTAAATACAGCACTTCTCCAAATTAGAATCTAAAGAAACTTTTTTTTTTTTTAAAAAAAGGAAATTTAAGATTTTAACTTCCTAAACTGAGACTAATTAGGGTGTTTTCAAGAGACAGGTATGCATAATTTATTATTATTATTTTCTTGAGAAATTGCTAACCTTGAACACGTGTACAAACACTCGGCCCTCGACTGATTTTTCATTAAAATGATACAGAATTTTAAATCGGACACTCAAACACGCGACGCAACAGATCCCATCGCCACGAGTAATTACATTCTTGTGGTCCCGACCAGGAATCTCAGGCGACCAACTAACGGTCCAAAAATTAGAAAAAAAAAAAAAACTTAAAAAACAATTCTTTTTATTTATTTTTATTTTTTTAAAACATTAGGACAGACTCACAGCGTTCCCCTGGAAAGTTAAAAAAAAAAAAAGAAAAAAAAAAGGGTGAGCCTATGGAGCCCCTGAGTTCAAGCTTTGATCTTTCCATTCTCTCACCGGCAAAACTCTCGAAGCCCACTTTGCTGCCGCCCTTCACCCAAAGATCTTCGGCTTTGTACAGGGGCAAAGCTGCTTACGGGGCCCTGAAACGGCGTGTGTCTCTGCCTTGCGCATCATGTCGGCTGACGGCTAAGACGGAGTCCAAGCCAGGTACCGACGGTCGGGATTTAATCAAGTCGCTCGGAAAAAGTTTGGTTGGCTTTGCCGCTGCCGCCACGGCTTTGGCTTCGGTTTGCTATGATTCTCCGGCGTTGGCGGAATCCTTAACGGTCGCTTTTCCTGTTTCCCGCGCTCGCGAGGTGACCGGTTTTAACCTCCTTTTTAAATTCAAAAATAATAATAATAATTAATTTTATGTGCTACATATTAGTGGTTTTTGTGGTCCAGCGTAATTGTTCCGAGTGAATTATGTTTTCTTTGTCAGGTGAATATAGTTCAAAGAACGCTAGTGGAGGCTTGGGGTTTGATTAGAGAGACATTTTTCGACCCTACATTTAATCATCAGGGTAATGGATGCTACTATTCACCAGCATGACCCTTTTGGGATCATTATCTGTAGTTTTGATATTTTACTTTAGATAAACTACACAGTATTCGCTAAGGAAGTTGATCTTCTGATGTTTCTGAACCGGGAAAATTGGTTGGATCTCTATTTGTTTTGATAAGGGCTTTTGCTTTATTTTAAGTCCTTTTGGTGGGGTGCAGATTGGGATTTCAAGTTGCAACAAACAATGGTGGAAATGTTTCCATTAAGTTCAGCTGATGCTGCCTACAATAAGATTAGCAGGATGCTCTCAACTCTTGGGGACCCTTTCACTCGGATTATCAGTCCAAAGGTCTTGCAAGGATTTGCTTCTTTTGGATCAAAACCAATCTTGGCTCTTTAAGGCTGTTTATATATGATTTTAGTCACACTTTCTGAGTGCTTTTTTGTTGCATATTGATCTGAAAACAAGCTAACAGCATGTGGTTATTTGAGATAGTCACTTCTCTGCTTTGGTTTACTTTTGAATATGCAGGAGTACCAAAGTTTTAGAATAGGAAATGATGGAAATTTACAAGGTGTGGGCATCTTCATAAACATGGAACCAAGGACTGGCCGTTTGGTTAGTGCATTCGTGTTGTGGCTTGTGATTGTGTACCTTCTTTTATAGATTATTCTTTTAGGTATCTAACATGCTCTCGACATTATAACCATAAGTTAGCTAGGATTAAATGCATTTCACACTGCAAGCTGGGAAGAATTAATTTTTTTCTTTGGTTTGACAGACTGTCTTGTCTTGTGTGGAGGGTAGCCCAGCTGCTCGTGCTGGTATACATGAGGGGGATGAATTGATCGAGATTAATGGTATTCAATTGTTATGCATTAACATTTCTCTTTCATGAGCTGAAAAAGTGTCCTATGAATATGCAGTGGGCTCATGACTCTGTAGATCACACAGATAGGTCACATAACGTCTACCTAGCTTAACTTTGTATTATTTCCTGGTTATTTGGTAATGAGATAAAAGAGACATTCATGTTTCTAGAACTGGGAAATTTGTATGATGTGCGAATGACTATGATCTTCTTCTTTTTTTCTTGTGGTATTTATGCTTAAATTTAACCATATTAATATCAAACACTTTGTCATTCAATATCAGGGGAGAGGCTTGATGGTATCGGCAGTGAAGCTGCAGCACAAAAGCTCAGAGGCCGTGTTGGAACGTCTGTTACAGTAAAATTACTAAGTGTAAGTATTGCTCTTACTATTGCAATGCAAATAGGAGATTATGATGCATTGATTGATCAAGGTTGAGCTGCAGGTCTCTATCTCAATAATATGACTTATTGATTTCTTAGAAATTTGACATCACAGTCCCATTTTTATTCCTTTTTCAGCTTATATTTGCCTTTCTTCTGGAAATCTTTGAATGGGAATTTTTTTTTTCCCTCTGTCCAGGGCAGCGGTTCAACGAGTGATTCTAGTATCAGAGAGGTACATCATCTCTCTCGAGTTGCATTATAATGTCATGCACAGGCAATTTTCAGTGGCATCATGCATTTGGTGTCTCTCTGAGACATTATGAAGAAGTATTGAAAAATTCCCAAGGTGGCCTAATGAATAAGCATCCATTAGATATTTGGTGTGATGAGATGACATGGACATATGTGTTCTCTGCTGAAGGTCAATTTATCACGTGAGTACATTAAGCTTTCCTTGCTGTCCAGTGCCATCATCCCTCATAAAACCCCAGATGGTCGAATCATAAAGACTGGTTATGTGAAATTGTCAGCCTTCTCTCAGGTAATGAGTACAGAAAACCTCCAGGAGAAGCAACTTTTCCTCTATTGACTTGCATATATAAAATTTTATTTTTGGTGAAGGTTTGTTAAGTTTCTTTCTGTGATTTGAGTTGATGTGGAAGTCTTTCTGTTCCATTTTGCCAGAGTGCTGCTGCTGACATGGCAAATGCAATAAATGAAATGGAAACACAGGGGGTACAGTCATACATTTTGGATTTGCGAAACAATCCCGTGAGCTCCTAATCTGCATTTTTGGAAGAGAAGAAGCTATTATGTTGCCTTGAAATTTCTGTTTACTGATGGCTTTGTTGTCTTTTCTCTTTTTGGTTTATCTTACAGGGGGGCCTGGTAAAAGCAGGACTTGATGTTGCCCAGATATGGCTTGATGGGGATGAGACACTTGTGAACACAATTGATAGGGAAGGGAAATTGCTACCTATTAACATGGTCAACGGGCATGCTATAACACATGATCCACTTGTTGTGCTTGTAAGAATCAATACTTGTTTGTACCTTTCTTTTGATGGTTCACTATTAAAATGGCTCTGTATTTTCTTTACACAAGCTAATGGAAACAGCAATTGGCATATAGTATCTAAAACATACAGCAATCTTGTGCCAAAGGTGCATATGCTTTGTCAACCATGTTGAGTCCACTTCAGGAAATAAGCTTCTGTCCTAAATTTAACCTATACAAGAAGAAACCTGATGCTGGAAACATGTTAGATGTTACATGGTAACCTATGATTTGTCAGAGAAGCTTCCAAGAGCTACACTAGATAAATGTGTCCACAAATGCATCTGATGATGCTACAAAATGGTCAACCAATTTTTACTGCAGCAGGGCTTAATGTTCTTGAATTTGATTAAAACTGCTAATGCAATTATTTATTTGATGTTTAAAGAGCACTATTTGACTTTCTCGGTAATCACAACATTATTGACTGTACACCATTTTGG
>CM034048.1:5945428-5963665 GCA_019804595.1 Bruguiera parviflora | reverse complement strand
ATATGGTTTGATTTTTTTACAAAACTTGTAGCCTCAATCACCATGAAGTGGAAAATGCAGCCCTTAATTACAAGTCAGTGTAGGCCATGCTTCTGTTCTAATGAGCAATTAGATACAAACAGAAAGTTTTGACACTTTTATTTATGATGCCACTCAATCCACAACAATAAAGGTATTAATTGCACAAAGACACAAGTATAAAGCATAACTTACAGATAAAATGAACAAACAATTTTTGACTGCCAAATTAAAATATACAAACTCCGTCCGTCCGTGCACAAACGGTTTCAGATTCAACGGAACAAGAGAGCAAAAATGGATACAATGGAGAAAGAACAAATCACTAGACCCATAGACATTGGCAATGACAGCGCAGATCCAGTGTCCATTGCTGGTAGAGGAGCAATGCCCTGTGACATCACTCCAACATTGTGCATCAGTACAACACCAACAGAAACGACGATAATATGAGCAAACAAAGCACCAAATTGTGCCATCAATTGTATTTCAAGAATTTGAGAGAAATAAAGAGAGAGATTGCAACGGGGAAGGGCAAGAAACTATGAATATATAACGAGGCCTCACTCTTCTTTCAATTTTTTTTTTTTTTCCCCACTTCCTGGTAATGATGAGGAGTCTTGCTTTTAGCAGTTAAATATTACTATTATTTGGTGCGAGTAAGCTTTCGCTAAATTTATCTTAAAATAGTATGTGTTTTTTTTCTTTTAATAAAAAAATATATTAATTAATATTAAAAATTATTTGTTGTTATTATTATTATTTCACTCTCTTTATAAAAAAATTATCATTTAAATATCATTATTAAGTTTAAATACATATATATATATGTGGACTGATTTTAATATTTATAAATTTTAAATTAGAATAAATGTTAGTATAACAATTTGAATATATAAAAAATATATATGAAATTATTAATTAAGTCACCACTTTATGTAGTAAGTGCATTCTTATTTTGTCGACCAAAATTGAAATTATCAAATTAGGTCGATATGGAGATAATTTATTGTTAATTTCCTTCCATTTTTTTTCCACGTGTTATGTGCAAATTTTTGAAAAATTAGAGACAGTGCATATAAGTTTGAGTGACGAAAGTGTTTGATTTTCGATATTTTCGGAGAATTTTCATTTTTCGGACCCCAAAGCCCTTCAACTAGAGACTTTGAGGTGTGATGTAACGATCGCGGTTGAGCATCTTGCTTAAGATTTGTGCGTTAGCTGTTAAAATGTCTTCATCCTGTAATTGAGTGAATGCCACATTACCGGTCAAGGCTTGTGGGGACCACATTCCGGAACAACCGCTGAGCGACTGGCGTATAGGACCCACCCCCCCCCCCCAAACAGTGTTCTTGGCTGATACGCAACCAACACAAGACGCAGGTTGCGAACAGGTGGAGACAGCCCCCATTCATCAGTTGACACGCGGCAATAGGCACTTAGCAGGCACACTTGGTTCCCGTGTTCGGTCCTTCAGTTTGTGCTTTTTTTACTTTTTCACTCTTCTGCTCCTGGGTGAGAAGTCACAGTCGTCAGATATACAGTAACAGTAAAACTCTGTCTGTGTGTGTGTGTGTGTGTGTGTATAGACATGGATAGAGTAAGAAGTCTGTTGATTTAAAAAAAAAAAAAAATTAAAAATTAAGACTTTTAAGCAAAAATATTTAGTGAGGTTGAAGCAGAATTTTAATAAGTATAACCCATGAGATGTTTGCCAACAAAAATCAAAATTCAGGAATTAAAATGTGGATTTAAACCAAAATGTCAGGCCAATATCTCTGAACTCCCTCTTATACAAACCTCAACAGAAAGAGAAAGGGCACCAAAATAATTATCCCCACTTCCTGAGAATTTTTGGGGAACGGGAAGTGAACCGAGAACCCAATTTTTAAATATATATCGATGCCGGGATCTATTAATTTATTTGATAATTAATCTCAATAAATTAGCAATTTTATCTGATATAATATATGCAAAAGTTATTCTAAATGAAATTGCCTATATCTATTTGGGAAGGCTTTAAGAGGAACAACTATCTCTAGTGGGTGTTAACGACCTAAGATGATAATTTAATGTATTTTTATGCACCTGACCAAGGTTGACATACTCTTGGTGAACTCTTTCTCTACAAAATATTAAATTATGTGTTGCAGTATAACATTTGATTTGAAATTTAATAATTATTATAATCTATATATAGAGAAATTTAGTTTCAAATTATTACATTTTTAAGCGGTTAATTGTTGTATAAAAAGTCAACTTATAATATTAATAAGTTATTTCTGATTTAAGAGTATAAGAACGACGATTTGTAAATAAAAACAAATTAAAAAAAAAAAATCTGCAGTGGGTATTTGTGAAACTGTTGTACTAAGAAATCATACTAAACTTGTACCACGAATACACAAAGGACACAATCATCACACCAAAAGCTCTAACTTTCCAAAAACCTTAGTAGTGCAGGGAAGTAACTAAAATTCTAGATTTAGTGGTGGCACAGCGATGAACAAGGTTAAAATGTTAAGGGTGGATACCACTTGGCTTTAAGCATATGCACAAGATCTAACCAGAGATAATCATAGCAAGGAAATGAAGCAAATGAGTTCGTCTACTTGCAAGCAGAACACAGGATAAGAAGCAAATAAGAGGAGGTGAACTTATTCTGCAGAAAGCAAGGCTCTGGTGAGCGGACAACCTGTAAAATACAAGCCTAAATTATACACTTCAATCATGCACACTCTGGAATAAACACAGTTCGTGTCTATTGCACCATCAACTGGACACATCTCACAGTACTCAAATAAATTAGTGGGTGACAACCCGGAATAGATATTAGGTTCCTTCGTTGAATTTGTGTTGAGACATGAGGCTTTTTGTCAACCAGATTGCTGTTTCTCTAGACGACACTAATTCTTCCCCAAAAGGCCTCAGCACGCCGGCAAGCTCATCAATTTTATCCTGCTTAAGTAGTCGTGCGCATAGCTCAAGCAGAGACTCTAGGGCCTCAGCTCTTTCCTGCCTTGGCTTCTCCCACTCACTCTTGGTTATTTCATCAACTTTCAATGCAGCGAGTGTACACAGCAGCGAAATGTCATTTGTTGCCCGAATATTAGTCATATGACCATTAGTTTTCTCGGTATGTATGGAGCAATCATCCTCACTTGGTTTCATGCATACTTCATCTCGACATTTTAGTTTATCAATACTTTCATAGGAGGCGATGTCTGTTTGAATGCCTTCCATACATAGATCAGGAATTTCAGACTTCTGCAACAGACATCGTGGCTCTACATCGTTTATAGCTGATGGGGAGCTTTTATCATCCTGAGATGCTTCAATCGTGGGATAGCTTAGATTAGCTATCCTCACTGTCCCATTCTCCCTTGCTTTTGGAGCCTGTCCTTCTACGTGAACTTCAAGAGTTTGCTCGTCACAACACGTTCCCTCATCTTCTATAGGCACAATCTTAGAATCAACATCTTCCAGTTGTTGCAATTGCTCTGCAGTGGATTCTTCTCCTTCATACTGCAAATTTGGAGTGCTCTCTGATTTAGATGCAATTCCGCTACTGTTCTCCTGAGGTGGATTATTAGAGTCAACTTGCTTGTCTCCATTGCAGACACTTGTTTCAGAATCCGTGGAACTATCTTTTGGACCAGTGATAGAGTCTGATATCTCCAATGCATAGCTAGTAGGATCAATCCCCTTAATCTCAAGGTTGTCTTCTGCACTTGATGTTGAGGGTGGATTGCCAATGACAGGCGGATTGCTTTGCTGCAAATCACTTCTCAAAAATGCATTATCATTTCCTGGAAGGTCTAGTGGTTTAGGTTCCTTCTCTCTGTTGTCTTTGCCACTAAGCCTGCTAGACAGGGGTTTTTTAGGTGATCTCTCTTTCAAGTTGTTTATGGGCTTTATTGGAAGAAAGGCAGATGATGCATTGTGGCAACGGAGGACATACGGCTGCAGATGTGGATGTCTTAGCAGTTCTGCAGCCTGACATGTCAATGTTTGCAGCTATAAGAACAGACTGGCATGTCACAGTTAAAAGATAACAAGCAATGGTTTTGTCAAACTTACTGTTGGTCTGTTTTCCGGGTTCTTCCTTAGCATGCTCTTAATAATTTGTTTCCTGTAACGATAATACCATTGCGTGCATGTATACAAGCCATTCATAATTAGTCAAATATTTCAAAATTCACAAGAGAGAAATGTAGCAGCAGGACATTTATAGGGTCTAGCTTTGATGCTTTAAATTCATTTTCGTGGAGAAACCAATAGAACCTGACACATTCTAGAGTAAAAAGCACTTACAGTGTGGAGGAGTACACAATCGGGAGAGGAGAAAACAAGGATCTGTTTATTTTGCTTATAAGTCCAGACATGTCCTGTGCACATTATATTACAATTATGGTGTTTCAGAACATAGATACGCCACAGGCACTTGCTAGTAAATGAATGGCATTCCTATTAGTTATATAGCATGTGCATTTACTCACAGGAGCTCTAAATGCCAGCTGATGTGCAGCAATTTCAAACATACAGCATCCTAAAACAGCAAGGAGAAATAATTCTTAGTAAACTGAAGAAAAAAAAAGCAATTTGATAAATTAGAGACCATGCATCACATTTCTTACCTAGAGACCATATGTCAGATTTATAGCCATAAGGTATATCAGCCAGAATCTCAGGACACATGTAGTTGGGTGTGCCAACAACCTAATTAGATAAGCAGCTTTAATATCAGCTCTCAAAAGTCATGAATTAAATATAACAGTCAATAATGTCCACCACAGATATGATTGACCAAAAAAAGGTGCAATTTGACCACAAAATAGTAGTTAAAATAGAAACATGTTTAAGTCCATACCGATGAAGTCAGGTCTTCTGTGTTGAGGAGCTTTGCAAGTCCAAAGTCACCTGTTTGGTTCACACATAAAGAGGGAATGCAGAAAAATTGAAATGGCATAGAACTTGGTACAGGAAAAAGTTTCTGCTAAATGATTCTTCTGCATTCTTACCTAGGCAGACATTGCTTTCCTTTGTAAGGAATATGTTGGAACACTGGAATTGGACAGATTACATCAGAAACAATTCATTAACTTTCCTTCATCACATAGAGTAGTGTATGATTATACCTTAAGATCTCTGTGAAGGACACGGTTAGAATGCAGGTAGTCCACAGCTAGCAACAACTGAGTAAACCATTTGCAGATTTTCTGATACACAGAACAGCAGTGAGACACTTGTAGACAAAAGGGATTTCAATTATACGGAAATATTACTGATTACCTCCTCTGCGAAGAATATTCCTCTAGCTTTCTTTATGATCTCAGCCCTGATTGGAGAAGCAAAAGAGAAGAAAAAATCCCTCATTCATCCATTCCTGAGCAGTGTCCTACCATGCTATGCTAATAATTTTTTCTCCTTAACAATATATAAATATAGAATAGATTTTGTTAGCTTTTGAGATGAACACTTCACTTCTTACCAATAAAAAGGATGTGCTTATTAAACATAAACATTGGTCAAAATATATGCCGAAGTAGTTTCCTCCACTCCCAGAGAAAGAAAATTTGCATTTCATAGAATATGTGAACCCATAGTTGTGTAAAAAAGAATTAAGTGAGCAGACAGCTTCTAATTTGGTGACTGATTCGAAAATAGAATACCCAGATTCATGCCTAGAGTATGTAGCATCTTACATACCATCCCATCCACTCTAAAATGATGTATGTATTCCTGATAGTACTTACATGTTTCCTCCTTCACAATAGCTCGTTACTATGCATACAGAGTCTCCCTGTATACAACATAGGTGCATAAACACAATGGTAGGCCAATAAACATTTTGGTTAGACTAAATAATACTCTGGAATCTAACAGTTATAATGTGGACATTGAAGTTAAGTGCTTACATTGTCCACCCAAGAATCTTTGTACTCCACAATGTATGGGTTATTAAGTTTGGCAATCAAGTTCATCTGCAGTACATGACAAACCAAGATGTCATACAATCCTAAATAAATGAAAATGAAGGCCATTACCAATAACATATCCATGTCATTCATGGTTTTCTCAATAAAAGGAGACAAAGGAAGTAATTATCTTGCCACCCCAAAATAAAAAAAATAATTAAAAAAGGTAAAACACAAACGGAAAATCTGTGAATGAAAGGGAAGTGAAAGTGACCTCCTGGTGGGCTGCACGCTTGAACTTCTGCGTCTGCTTCGCCAAGCGAATCCGCTTCAATACATACCTACCAAAAAGGAAAAGATAATTAAAACAAGAGAGAGAGAGAACCTTAAACATCAAGAACTCGGAAGTAAAAAGATAATAAAAGCTAGCAGTCAAAGCGTCGTGCCGACATGGCCGCCGCCAACCACGGATTCTGAGAGGCCAAAGATCTCAATTTTGATCAAACAAATCAAATAATTACACTTAGAATTAAGACCATGCTGGTATAACCAGCCAAGGGATCTGAAAATTCCTTTCTTGCAAAAAATAATAACAAAATAGCAAAGGTAGGCCATCTTCTTCAATCTGCCAACATCCAGAAACTAATTCTTGGAGATCCACGAGCACGCACACACACACACACACACACACACACACACACACACAAAATTGAGGATCAAAGGGTAACTCTAAAATCCGTAGAACGAGGAGAAACAAGATCCATAGTTTCTTCATCAAAGAAAGCTTATGAGCATAAAGAAAGAAACTTGAAAAGAAAATTTGATCAATTTTCTTACTTCTTTTTCTCAGTCTTATGAAGAACAAGAAAAGCAGAACCAGAAGCCCCCCTCCCAATCTGCTCTATGACTTCATAGTCTTCCATCTTAGACTTGGCTTCTGTCTCCATTGTAAAAACCTTCAACACCCGCAAAAGCCACACAAAGATTGCAAATTTCAAACACTATATACTTCAAGCCGACAAATCTTAGCCATATGTAATGAATTTTTGGGTTTTGCAGGTAATTCCTGAGCAGGACTTTAACCTCCCCCAATAGAAGAGAAGAAAAATAATAAAAAAAAAAAACAAAGAACAGTTAGTAGACCAACCATTAATTGAAGGGTGAGATAAATTATAAGTCAGAAACATAAAGTTGAGTAAAGCTACGTTCCATAGTTAGGAGTTGTTGTTGTTGTTGTTGTTCTTCTTCTTCTTCTTCTTCTTGCGTGCGTGAGAGAGAGAGAGAGAGAGAGAGAGAGAGGAGTCGGAGGACTAATTCGGGAAAAGTGGCATAGCACTAGAGCATGACTTGATGACTTACCAAAGGCAGCGAGAGAGAGAGAGAGAGAGAGAGTAAAGCGAGGAAATACACAGCACTCTTCTAATTGGATGTGTCTTTTCTTTTTAATAATTACTTATATTATTGAAATTATAATTAATTTTTTATTTATTAAAAATATATTAATTAATTTACTACTTATAAAGTAGTTGAATAATTAAAATTAATTATTAAAATTTAATGATATAAAAATGCAATTAATTTGTATATCTAATATGTTTATCTAGGTAACTGTTTTTTTTATATAAAAAATGTATTTTTAAACTAATTGGTGGTTAATTATCTATCAAAATGGAGAGTGTGGGAGAGAGGGCAGAGGCAAAAGTGACAGTTGTGGAAGTCCAATTAATAAAACGCAAAAGGCCCATGCTTGCATTTTACCGGCACATTCATGGCAGCGGGATCACTCCAGAGGAGGAATGTTTCCTAACAGAGAGATTGTGATGTCACCGTCCCCACAACCTGCAAATCTAATTTATAGAAAATAAAATTATCCAACACCCGTTTTTTTTTCTTTTTTGGATTTGGGGAGTTAGCCAAGTACTTTCCGGGAACTTTCTACAAACTTTTTCTGTGCTCGCATATGGTTACGATTGGTTTTTTGCTCATGCGACATATACATACGATGAAGAATTGTCCTAAAACCTTGTTTGGGATCAAAAGTATATTATTAATTTCACATTGCATCTTTACGTTACAGGGTGTAATGTAATCATGGTTTTTGGAAATGCTTTTTGGTTCGGGCCGGATAAGGAAGGCAATTAGCAACTACACTCATTTGAGAGAGGCAAGTACTAAAGTTTTTAATATATATATATATATATATATATATATATATATAATGAATAAGACAAGTACTAACCACCAATAGTATTAAGAAATTGGTGTTTATACTCCAATTTTAACTTTATACACATAAAATTATTATTACTAACTACCAAAAGCATATGCTTGCTTTTGTGGCTATTCGATGTCCGTTATCCCCGCAAGTGGTATTCTTGTGATTGGTTTAATCCTCAAGATTAGGTATTGTTCCTACAACGATCGCGCTACCCAGCACTCGGTCGTAAAGGGTCTTGGGCATTTCGAATGTTCTTTTGAAAATCTTAGTAATCGCTATATGGGATCTCATCTTTACCATGACAATCCCAGTGTCTCTAAGTAGTAGTAGTAGTGGTTATAACGTCTACTTAACCAGTTAATGCTGATGCTGTGTAGTTGTGCACAAACGTTGAATTTTCCCTTAAGAATAGTGTGCATATACTTATTATTAATTTAAAAAAAAAAAAAAACTTGTGGGGTCCTTATTGCTTTGCACAACCATCGCATACATTAACTTCAAGATTAGTGACTGAAGTAGTGAAATTAGAACTTGGTACGCCATGTGTTTCCAAACAAACACCAAGGGTTGCTTTGTAATTTCGATTTATCGATTCTCGTCAAATAACTGTAGCTCATCTGGCAATTGTAATAGTGTAGTGGTTGGTGTCATGTGAATGTAGTAGCGTGGTTGGTGACTTTGCTCCAAATGACCCCACATTAAAACCGTAGGTTCTTCCTCGTGCAAGGAATCGGTGTGGAGATGACCCTAAATGCCAACGAAGAGAAAACGGTAACAGGTAGGGCCCATGCATAGAGGCCCTGCGTAGAAGGGGAATCGAGTCAAAATCAAGTTAAAATGGGACAAGGGGCCGCTCGACCCGTACAAGTCTTGGGCTCAGGCATACCTCAGCTACAACACATTTCATTTCCTATTCTCTTCTCAAGCTGGGATCTCCGGTGCATTTCCTTGGCTGACCACCTGCCTGGAAAACAAGAAACAGTGATTGATTCATTTGTTGGACGAAACCTATGATATAACTTTTTCTAAGACTTTTATTTATCTATTTATTTATTTTTCAGGCACACCGGAGATCTGAGAGAAAGGTTAGCACTAGACAGGATCCCTCCCATTTGCCTAGTCCTTCCATTTCGAGTTTAGAGACAACTTGATTTTAAATACCTTAAGACAATTAGAGCTTAAGAACATTGCTAGCTTATCCAACAACTATTCATCGAAAGAATGAAAAGAGGCTCCTGTCATGATGAATGTCTATTGGTAATTGGTATACAACGCAGCTTGAGTAGTAGAATCCTGGACTATGAACCCATAAGCGAGTAATGAGTACATGTTCAGCCAGGCACCCAGATACGAGGAAGTAGATAGGAAGCCACGAAATGTTTCGGAGGGTTGAAAATAAGCGTGCGCCAAACAATTGTTGCAATTTGCAATTGATTTACCATACTAGCATACAGCTTTCCTAGAGGCGTGAGGTGAGAGCAAGTACCAATTTCAACCGCTCATTGTTTCCAACAATTAATGGCTTCACCAGACAAAGGCCAACAACTGAATCTCGCTTGACATTCAGAATCGGAGCGAGAAGAATACGTCCAAAATACTCATCACAAAGTAGACGTGGACATTAGCAGTCCCATTAATTGACATAAAGACACTTGCACCAAGAGTTAAGAGAAAGCTATGGCATATGTTACCAATTTATCATGAGCTAATGTTTACTTCCGCTTTGATGACTTGGAAGCTTTCCGGCCTTTGAGTTTCTTCTGTGCAGCTTCAAATTCTTCTTCAGTGGGTTCTGGTGCTGCATTACTACCACCATATTTGGACGCCAGAGATGAAAACATGGACTCAAACCGGTCTTTTCTCTCACTTTGGCGCTGTGATATGATAGCAAGTAGATCTTCTGATTGTTTATTTGATCTGCATGGATTCTCACATGATGGTCATTTATAATGGCATCAGGGCAATAACATACAGGATATGAACAAAGAACCATGATTACAACTTACTTTTTCTTCCTTCTCAGAGGACTTGTCGGTGGTTTTGTTTTGGATACTTGCTTTGCCCATTTCTGATAAGCTTTGGTTGCCTTCAGTTCTCCTGAAAAAGAGATGTTGAGAAAATTTGGCATCATGGATTAACATAGTGTGCTCTAAAGTACCAAACCATTACAGGTGTTGCAGAATCCCAGATGTATTGTGGCTCTATTAACAAATGTCAACAAGAATCATTTGGTAAAAAAGTGGTGAAACCAGAAACTTGTACAAGCTCTGACCTGCAGATATTGCCTCATCAAGTATATCCTTGAAACGGTGTGAATCAAGCTTAGGATCAGAACAAAGCATTGAGCAGAAAAGCCTGAAAAGAACCGTTAAATATCAAACCACCAAATCTAGATAAATACGGTGGTCACACTTGTTGCATACCTGTCCATGTGACCCTTGCACCTCTTATAGAGGTCAATCAAATCCTTTTTCTCAGAATCAGATCCCCTATAATTCGCTTCAAACTCTTCAATATCAGCTTCAGTGACCTGAATGGGTGTTACATCATCTTTCATTAAAAGAAATGAAGAGAATAACACACAGAATCACAAAGATGTATGAACAAATGATATGACCTTCTTGTACATGGCTCTGAAAAAATCCCTCAAGTTTTCAGCAACTTCCCCTGCAAGATCCTGATCAAAACGAAAGACAAAATGAGACCAAAATTGCTGATCAAAAAGACACGTTCAACTTCCCAAGAGAGTGAAAGTGGCTGCTATTCCACACAGCAATTTAATGAATTAATTTGTTATTCTATCAAGATGGCTATAACTGCAAATTTTTGCAGAGAACAGCAGACTATGTTCGCCTTCAAGGGCTAGAAAATAAGTGATTGAAAGCAATTCTCATTAGAACTTACAGCATCATCCACACAACCAGTCTGATCATAGACTGCTCGCTTTTCCTCATCACCAAGAATCGACATCACCTTTTGCAATTGCTGAAACTTTTCTTTAGCTTCCTATAGGATGACAAATCACAAATGAATGACACAATCAATAGAAATGCAGATAAAAAAAATTGCACCAAACTAGTCACCTCATCACCAGGATTTTTATCGGGGTGAAGTCGCAAGGCCAACTTGTAATATGCTTTCTTTATGTCCTGTTGAGATGCTGTCTTCTCAATGCCAAGAACCTGCATGCAGTGGCCATTATTTGCTAGATGTTGCTTGACTTCATACTACAAAGTAAATCTAACCAGGACAAAATACCAGGCACGAGGATGAAGGGAATGGGCGAGAATTGAAAAAAAAAAAAAACAAAAAAACAAAAAGGTAGAGAAATCACAACCATGCTTCAAGAGCCTAAAGCAGCTTGCTTCTCATATGATGAGTAGCAAAGCTCAAGTGGTAGGTCTAAAGCAATCTTTCAAGCTTGCTTTTGTAGATTTCTACTCCATTAGAAAAACCCAAGGGGAAAAAGAGAAAACCTTAAGAAACAAAACAAAACACACTCATGCTCATTCAGGAGAGGGCACACATCTTCCTACTTTTACAATTTTTCTTTCTCGACACTTAAAATTCTCATCTCTCCGTCCTCTCAGAGAGGACTCATGCTAGAACATACTTGAAAGCTCTGAAGGACAACTACAAGAGCTAGTCAATTTCCTTGAAGTTTTTTGATGGTATGGATCAGATGCTCCAATCATCCAAAGGTAGAACAAGACATAAACATACCATTACATTGATCACAATGTTAGAGCTATCACGCAGAATTTTCCCAAAAATAAGCAGTGCCCAAAAAGCCTGTAACCTTCTTTATTTGAATTGAGCAATTCCAAAAAATTAGAAAGTAGGCAAATAAACTGAAATCCAAGGTGACCGAATTACACGTTGAGTAAAAACCCACAATATGCTGTCATCTTTATGTTGCTTTTCCTCCTTTTGGGAAGAAAGCAAGAAGACCAGAAAATGTTCCAGAAATCTTTATGATCATCATTACTCATCGCCTCTTATTCTCTTTAGATTTGATCCTACTCATGAAATTTGATCCGGTGAACATAATCACAAATTACAGGACCACAACAATGGAGACCACACAAAAATTGACAGCTAACAAGGCTACTGCTTTCAAGTTTTTCCATGTCTAACAAAAGCACATTCCCAGTTCAGGATTTGCAATGCAATTTGTTCCCAGGTGACAAATTTCATTGGCAATTGGAAATCAACTTAGCTCTCTGAAAGCTACTCTCAGTACTTAAGTGCATAAGTTTTATTAACACCTACACATGATTCCCAAATTAAGTTACCAAACTGTATCCATTTCCAACTCTCTCGTAATTCAACGTAGTATTGCCAGTTCGGAATTAAAACCACGTCCTAAAACCAACTTGGCACCCCAAAAAAAAAAAAAAAAAAAATCATTAAAAAATCATGTCCGACGAAAAAACACAAAATGTCATCGCATACAAATGACAAGCATACAAACCCTAATTTTCCTCTATAGTAACAAAAGCTCCCAGTTATTGTTGGCATATAGATATGTATATATATATATATGTATACACGGAAACTCTTCTACACAACAAGCCCATTAGGGGGAAAGAAACAAAACCCATCAAATCTTCACCAATAAAGCAAACCCCATTAAGCCATTTTCCAATCTAACCGTAGACATCGTCAAGAATTCTCAATCCCCAACCCAAAAAAAAATCAAAAGGTACCTCGTAGAGACTCATCTCGTGCGCAGAAGATTGATTCGGATTCTCTTTCTGTTCCTCTTCCTCCACTTCTATGCCTTCTTCTACATCGCGAGAAGCCCAGGACTTCTTTCTCTTACCCATTTTAACCTTTTCAAGAACAGATCTATGGACCCTCTTGTTATTTTTTTCTGATCAATAATGCCAAGAAACGAGAGAGCGAGAGAGGGGCGCAGAAGAACTTTTGACACAGAAGGCAAGAAGCAAAGAAAGAGGTGGAAAGTGTTCGATTAATTGTCAGGTTTCGTGTTTGGTTCCCGCCAACTCGACGCAGATTTCCCGCCGGGACGATTTGTTGTCCGCTGGTCCAGAGTCAGCCGATGGGTCATGTTGGATCTCGGCCGCCTTATGTGGAGAGGGCCCCAACTTACCGAGGCGTGAAAGATGAAGTCAAAAATCACAACAGTGGAAAGTGTTTGGTTTCGGCTTCAAAAATATATGTGTTGGGTTGGTCTTGGGCTATCAAATGCCCATGTTCATACCCTTTTTTTTTTATCTTTTTTTTTTAAATCTTATTCATCTTGAATAATTAAACTTATAATGATTAAAGAATCGTGTTAACTTAAGTCTTTTTTGTTTAGTTTTTTTTGTTTTTTTAAAAGCATCCTCCCCGTATCTATGAGTAAAAAAAGTTAAAAATTATTAGTTATTATTTTTACTCTCGTAAAAAAATATATTATTTAAATATTATTAAATTTAATATTAAACTTTTATGAGAAATCTTAAATTTGTTAGAGAAATTTCAATATAAAAATTTAAATTTAAATTAATACAAATATATATATATATATATATATATATATATATATATATATATATATATTAAATTACTAATTATAAATATAACTTTTTAGATTTTTTAAATGAATTATTAGTAAAAAGATTTATATCAACTTAAGTTATATATAGCCTACATTCTATATAAATCTGAAAAAAAAAAAAAAAAGTGAGTCATGGGTGTATCTTAATTCTTAAGGGTGTACGATGATGCATTCAAGATTGTACTCTTGAAGTGGTCACGGTAAGAGCAGGGAACATTCTTCTTCATAAGAGTAGACCAAATCGTTTTAAGTATTCTCTCTTCTCGTGGAATTTTTGGCTGCTTTATGTTACTCGGCGGTGTAATTTAATCGAACAGTGTAATCAAATGGCATGCAGTCCACCGAGTTCCAAACTGCTGAGTGAAAAGCGAGTAAGAATCAATGGCAAAGCGTCAAGATTTAAACTTTAGATAGACAAAAAGGTACCGAGTACGTTTATTGGTAATTTTGGTTTTTGGGATTTCTCACATCATCGGTATAAAGGTGCCAATTTCAATTCGTCCAACCTTGGAGCAAGACACCAAATGGCATTTGATCCCATTAATGAACTAACGAAGACGGCCTAAGCTTCACATCTTCTTGATCCTTTTCCGCAACCACTTCGGCGGCGCCGGACGGTGGTCCTGCCGCACACTTTCGTTCGCAACTCACAGCGCACGACTCTGGTGTGCCCCGGCACTGCTCGAAGCAATTTTGGAAACACGTAAGACCTGCTGCCGATGATGATGGCCTCAATAACAGCACTGTTATCACAACAACCAACATGGTGCACGTCCTAAACCACTTGCCCTCCGTGCCTGTAAAATGCCCACAATCACCAAAACTATGGCTAGTCTATGCTTTTGCTTATTCACCATCCACCTTTGATACAACTACTTATAGCCCACAGGCTCCAGCAAATATCCCCCAAGACATGCAATAATCATATCGTCCAAATCCGTCATCTATGGATTCGCTACTCCGACCTTTTGTTAAACTGACTAGAAAATATGATGTTCCATTGATCAAATTAGGAAGTTCATTCAATATTTCAATCTCTTTTGGTAAGATGTTAGCTGTACCAAAAAAAAAGCGGTATATATAAATAATTACAGATAATTTTTATATTACATACCACATATTATATGTTACATTAATATTTTATATATAATATAAAAATTATTTTTCAGTACTCGTATACATGGTTCTCGTTCATTTTCTATTATTCTTGTCATGACAATGAGCTTAGGATTGTTCAAATATAAATTAAGGAATTTAGAATTTTAATCTAATGATTATAAATAACTAAGAATTAGAATTATAAAATTCATACGTGATATCAATCATAACATTAAAAAAGATAAATTTAGTAAACTAATACAGTCAAATATAAAAATTTAGAATTAATTTTTAAAAAATTAAAAAAAATAAGTTATATATTCATAAAAATGAATCTGCCTCGTCCAATCACTCTTTTTACTCTTTTTATATATTAATTTTTAGAAATCTTAACTAATAAATTATAATTAATAAAGAAATTCGTATATCCTAACTAATAAATTGATATTAATAAAAAAATTTATTCAACCTAATAAATAAATTGTATTTAATAAAAAAATTCATCTAACTCACTAAATAATAATAAAAACTTATAAAAATAACCCACTTAAAGATCCAATTATAAGTTCTCAAATCTAACTTCCTTTTTAAATCCATGATTTACAAATTTTTTTACAGATAATATATTCACAAGTTTTAGTGAAAACTTCATCTTCCTTAACTTGTCTTATAACAAGTTATTGAGAATTTTTTTATTTTTATTGACTTTACCCTTATCATTATTTTTCTAAAATTTTACAAAGTATTAATTGCCTTATTAATTTGAATTGATAAAATATCATTTCCGTCATTCTTCATCCAAATAAATTTTTAATTATAAGATTTCTTTTTCATTTTGGCCAATCTATAAGTTATTCGGTGTCGGACAATTTAGAAATTGGCTGAATTTCTTTACATTCATCAACCGGTATGCTTGGCTAAAATTTGAAAACAATATCAGATCGATTGGTAAAACAGGGGGAAAAAAAATTAAAGCTTTAGAATTCTTGTTTCCTTTAGTTACAAAACTCATTCAATGTCAAAACTGATCAAAAACTAGGTTGAAAAGGTGAAAAACCGAGAAGCCGGTTGAACTGATTTAGTTGAAAATTTCAAAAATTATATTTTTATCTCTAAATTTTTGTTAAATTTACAAGTTAGTTTAGAATTTGTCTAAACTTGTAATTAGATCCTTTAAAATAATAAGTATAGAATTTATTACTTATATTTTATTACAAATATGCAATTATTTATAAAAATTGATAAAAATATATATTCTAATTAAGTTACGGTTCAACTCTAGTTCAAATGTTCAATCCCAATTCAACCTTAGACACTCGACCTTCTGATTTGTGGGATTCTATGAACGGAGTTTTCAGAACATTCGGCCGAGGGCGATATGGACATTTAATATTTCACAAAGCATTAGAATCTGCAAATTGTGGACTTTTGCCTCTTGCCATTTTGAAACCATTTTTGTCATGTAACCGAAGCCCAAACTAACTCGGACCCATTGTAAGTGCAGGAGTCTTTGCTCTTCAGGCTGATGGGACGGCCACTAAATGGTGTCTTTTACCTTGTCTTTCGAATATGCAAAGCCTCAACATTGGATCTTCCCCTGTTGACAATGTAAAAATAATAAGAAAGCGAAAACAAAAACCTCTTTTATATATATATATACAGACGGCAATAAATTGTGAAGGGAGAAATGATATTTGAAAAGCGTGGGCCTGTGACAAAAATGGTGCACCAACCCATCCACCGCCTTGTGAAAGCAATGTTTGGTGTTTCAGGACTTGGTATTATTGTTCTTTATATCTTTCTTCAGTGCAATAAGTGTAGCTTGATAATGGCAACTTTCACCCAAGACCCACCTCATCATCATGTCTGGTTTTGCTCATCAAAGACAAAAAGGGCACCCTCAAAGCCTTTGTTGGGACTTGGGGTGCTTCTCATCAAGGGAATATTACACAAACAACCAATAGCACAAACACCCACAACCCCTTTTTTTAATCTATCTCACACACAGGGTGGTAATGTAGAAATATTTTAACGATTAAGAAAAAAAAAATTTGTGTTTATATCATGGCTTTGGATGCTTCGAACTTTCTCTCCGTTTGGTTTTTGGTAGAAGTTGACTATTGGATGTCAGCATATCCATGCAAAACTTTTTGGAACAGAGACAAATGAAATGCATCAAACTAATAATTCATTTTAAAAATTTCAAGTAATCGATCGGTTTAACCTGAGGGTCTTAAGTAATCAGTCATTGCCAAGCAAAGTTGAAAACCTTTTTTTCGATTGTTGGAAACATCTCCCTGTTAGATTACAAGCCATAAAAAGAACGATGCTTGAGAGACAAATCAGGATCATAATTCCACAGGAATACATTGTGGGATGTGTTTGAATTGGCAAGTCCCATAAAAAGAGAAAGGCCTTTGACTGTTAAATTTAGCAGTCAAGTTGATTAAACAAAAAGAAAAAACAGAAATACTTTACAATTCTTTATCAGTACTGTACTCTTTATTACATAACAATGATTTCAGATTGTTAGAATGATGGTGGGCTGATACAGAAAAAAGAGTTTTTTTTGGGGGGGGGGTGGCAATGCCTTTTTATTTTCGTGGCCGCGGCATGGTAACCACAAATTATGGGGCGAACTACATGGCTTCCATCCACGGCAACTAAAATGTACGGCGTAGGAAAAGTGAATCTAATCTACTTGTTCAAAAACAATAAGAATGCAAATTTACCATGCCAACTAGCTTTGCTTTTATTGTCTCCCTACCCCATGTCCCGTGAGTCCAAAGCCACCCTGTTTACGGCGTGGAGAAGTTTCTTGGGATGCTGATCTGACAGTGAAAATTTTCGCCAGATCTTTTGCGGTCTGCCAGACTGCTTTTCCAATAATGTCTGTCCTTGCTACTTTACAGTTGCTTTTGCAATTCACATGACAAGTCAAGGCCAAAGTCAACTTGGGGGGCGAATAAGTAAAAATCGAATGATTTCAACTTGAATATAAAATTAAAAGATTTCAACGAGAGTGCCGGAAATATGGACAGAACGGGACGAAAATGATATATTTCCAAGCCTTTCTATTTTTGCCATGTACGGAATGGAGACATTTCATCGGTGGCAGTGAACCTAGACCATTGGCATCAAGAGGCTTGGCTTAGAGTTTAACCATCCTCGTTGAATTTGGTTTACCACAAAAGTAAAGTCTTCAGAGGATTAGAGATTTGAAGTTAAAATTCCATAAATTCCCATAAGAATATGAACTTTAATTCTATTGTACCAAGCAAAAATTTTCAATTTTGAAATGTTTCATGAAAAGTTCACATAAAAAAGTTCTTAACTTCTGGTATAATGAGCAAAAATACTACTGGAGTGTAATTTTGATGTTAAGAGTGCGCTTTTAAAATCCCTCAGAGATATACTTG
>CM034048.1:5864555-5945328 GCA_019804595.1 Bruguiera parviflora | reverse complement strand
AGAATCAAAACATGTGTGCACCAGATCATTGGCAACCAGTTGCAATAGTGATGCATTTACAATTAATTAAAGTACGTCTTGTTTGTGGAGTGATTTTACATTATTTCGTCAACTGTACTAAATTATTGATCAACTAATGGACCAAAGGTCACGACCTTCTTTTGTTTTTTTTTTTTTTTTGGTTTTTGGTTCATCGAAGAGTTTGTCCACAATCCTGTTTGAATCCACGAAACAGCGCAATAAATTTAAATTAACGAGCTCAGTCTAATCCCATGTTGACTCTTCTTCTACTTTATTTTTTTAAATAAAAAAATTATAAATATATCAATGATCGTATATATAAATTAAAACTAAAAAGCATTCACTCTCATCTTAATTTATTTGTTTGTGTATAAAAATAATTTATTATTTAAATATAATTAAAATTTAATTATATATAATTTTAATATTAATAAATTTAAAAGACATTATAACCCATAAAATTGTTTCTCTTTTACTACATATTGATTTACTACTTTCTGTATTAACATTATCAATGTCGTCTTTTGGGTTACATAGGATGCCATCTGCAGCAGCAGTTATGATTCTCGATTATTGAATAATGTCTTTATCAAACTTGGTAATTGAATGAGACAGAAGCAAAGAGGGAATCTCAGGTTTTCAATCGTCGTCTTTGACATTTTTTTGGGTTGGGACCAAACATTTGGACTTCACTGTAAAGTCAAAGGTAGCCCTGATAAGATCTCCACCGTTGGACTGCATGGGAAAAAAAACAAAAAACCAAAAACACAGACACATCATCGTACTATCCTTCGTGATGTGATAATCACAGCCGTCGAAGCTCCCTGATTGATGATATGGGAGATTAATATGTATCTAATCAACCCCATCAGAAAAACTGACATAAACAGTGACGATACACCTAAAAACATGGAAAAAAAAAGAAGAAAGAAAAAACAAAGAGTACCCACTTTTGGCACGTGCGAGGGTGGCCTGGTGTCCGTCACTTTCTTCCCAGTCCAATTTTGTCGTCATCCATTTACTCGCGAGAAGCCTTTTATTATTATTATTATTATTTTTTTCTACATAGACGAGAAAATTTTCTATTCGTTTACTTTTAATTTCTGCCTGGACCTCGATTCGGTGCATACGAGTTCATGCGTAAGTGCATATGTCAGCCGTTTGATCTGCTGCTATCAAGTTGGATCGGTGGAGTGTACACAGGGAAATTGGTTTGTAACACGGTTAAAATACATAAAAAAAAAAAAAAACAAAACAAAAAAGAGATGCTTCATGTCTTCCGTTCGGTTGGCTGTTACATGGCTTGAACGGTAAATTTACATTTAAATGAAATTCAGATAATCTAAATTTAAAATACTTAAAATTTCGGATGAAAATTTTTAAAGCATCGAAAATTATTTTATTTATGTAATTATATAGATGTGACGTGGGCACATATATCATCAAACATTAAATTTTATTAACTTATCAATTTAATCAGTGATCTATTCAATAATTCTACGATTTTGCTTCCAACCCTAATTAATGCTTAGTTTAATAATATATATATATTTTTGATTTACACAAGTTAAGGGTTGAATTTTAAATTTTAAATTAAAATAATTTTATTATTAAACTCTGCAGTGAGTGAGACATCACTGTGAGAAAAACAATGCACACACACTTTCTGTTGCGAGTAAAAAGAAAAAAGGCAGACCTTTTCTTCTTTGGATTTGTCCGAAAAGGTACTGTGTAAAAAATCCAAAAAGTTTACAATAACTTTTCACACAATCCTTCGATAAAATAAAATTAAAAAAAGAAAGAAAGAAAGAAAGAAAGAAAGAAAGAAAGAAAAAAAAAATGCACCGAGCCATCACCATCTATCTATACATTTCTGCGAGCGTTGCTCACTCAGACACTCACAGTCTCACCCCATTGACACGAAGAAAAGAAAAGGTTGAAAGCAACACAGCGAGTCTCTCTCTCTCTCTCTCTCTCTCTCTCTTTCGCTGACTCTCTGAGTCTCCTTCAATGGCTTCATATTCCTGGATATTCACTTTTGCCGTGTCTCTCGGCTTCTCACTCTTCATTCTTAGTACTGCTTCAAGCGAAGCGGATATTCTACTCTCCTTCAAGGCCTCCACTATAGACCCCGAGAAATCTCTCTCAAACTGGTCCAACTACTCAAACGTCCATTACTGCAACTGGACTGGAATCACCTGCAAGACCGCACCTTCACTCACTGTAACTTCCATCAACCTTCAAAGTCTTAATCTTTCTGGTGAAATATCTTCTTCCATATGTCAACTTGCCAATTTGACCGTTCTCAATCTCGCTCACAATCTTTTTGATCAGCCTATCCCTCTGCACTTATCTCAGTGTAGCCACCTGGAGACTCTGAATCTTAGCAGCAATATCATTTGGGGTACCATCCCAGATCAGATTTCTCAGTTTGGGTCTTTAAGATTTCTTGATTTTAGCAGGAACCATATTGAGGGAAAGATCCCAGAAGGCATTGGCTCGTTAGTAAACCTGCAAGTGCTCAACTTGGGAAATAACCTGCTTTCAGGTAGCGTTCCTTCTGTTTTTGAGAATTTCACTGAGCTTGTTGTTCTCGACTTGTCTGAAAATCAACATCTGGTGAGTGACATTCCCAGCGGAATTGGGAAGCTTCAGAAGCTTCAGCAGCTTTTGTTGCAAAACTCTGGTTTTCAGGGTCAAATTCCTGAATCATTTGTGGGTTTGCAAAGCTTAAGTATTTTCGACTTGTCACGGAACAATTTGAGTGGTGTGCTTCCTGAAACATTAGGTTCCTCTCTCAAGAACTTAGTTTCTTTTGACGTTTCACAAAACGAGCTTTTGGGGTCTTTCCCAAATGGTATGTGTAGTGCACAGGGCCTTATAAACCTCAGTCTTCACACAAATTCCTTCAATGGTTCAATACCCAACTCAATTGCTGAATGCTTGAATCTTGAGAGGTTTCAAGTTCAGGACAACGGCTTTTCTGGTAATTTCCCAGATGGATTATGGTCGTTACGCAAAATTAAGCTCATTAGAGCTGAAAACAATAGATTTACAGGTGAGTTACCTGATTCAATGTCAGTGGCAGCTCAATTGGAGCAAATTCAGATCGATAACAACAGCTTCAGTGGTAGAATTCCAGAGGGTCTTGGTTTGGTTAAGAGCTTGTATAGATTCTCTGCATCTGTTAATGGTTTCTACGGTGAATTGCCTCCGACTTTTTGTGATTCCCCAGTTATGAGCATCATAAACCTCTCCCACAATTCCATTTCCGATCAAATTCCGGAGCTGAAAAAATGCAGGAAACTTGTCTCCTTGTCATTGGCAGACAATAGTCTTAATGGAGGAATTCCACCATCCCTTGCTGACCTACCTGTGTTAACTTACCTTGACTTGTCTGATAACAATCTTACTGGTTCCATCCCAAATGGGCTTCAAAATTTGAAGCTTGCTCTCTTCAATGTGTCTTTTAACCAATTGTCTGGTAAGGTCCCTCCTGCTCTGATTTCAGGTCTGCCTGCTTCATTTTTAGAAGGGAATCCTGGGCTTTGTGGCCTGGGATTGCCCCGTTCTTGTTCTGATGAGTTGCCAAGACAGCATAGTTCTGTTGGCATTAGTGTATTGACATGTGCCTTGATTGCCATAGCATTTGGGGTTGGAACCTTGCTTGTTGCTTCTGGTTTCTTTTTGTTCCATCGATTCTCTAAGCAGAAATCTCGAATGGGTGGTTGGAATTCAGTGTTTTTCTATCCTCTGAGAGTCACTGAGCATGATTTGATTTTTCAAATGGATAAGAAAGGTGCTGTGGGAAATGATGGAACTTTTGGTGAAGTATACATGATAAGCTTACCAAGTGGTGAACTGATTGCCATAAAGAAGCTGGTCAATATTGGGAAACAATCTTCAAAAGCATTGAAGGCAGAGGTTAAGACATTAGCCAAGATCAGGCACAAGAACATTGTTAAAGTTCTTGGTCTTTGCCATTCAGAAGAATCAATCTTTCTAATATATGAATACTTACCAAAGGGGAGCCTAGGAGATTTGATAAGCAGACCAGATTTTGAGTTGCAATGGGATGTTAGATTAAGCATTGCCATTGGAGTTGCTCAAGGATTGGCATACCTTCACAAGGATTATTCTCCACATCTACTTCACCGAAATGTTAAATCGACAAATATTCTTCTGGATGCTGATTTTGAGCCAAAGCTCACTGATTTTGCTCTTGACCGGATTGTGGGAGAAGCTGCATTTCAATCTACCATTGCCTCGGGATCTACAGACTCCTGTTACTATGCTCCTGGTAATCTTCTTTGATTCTAAATAATTGCTGAAATCAGGCTTTATGTAAGCAAGACTGACTTGGATTATGGACCTTTACATTCACAGAATGCCTTTTGCTTGGCAATTTTTAGGAAATTCAGTGATTAACATATTGCCTTCGGGCAACTTTTAAGATCAGGTCAAGCTGCATTTATAAATCCAAGTGTGGTTTTTGAGACTATGTTCTGTGTAAAGTCCTTTATATCAGTTTTCAGTCATAATTCAATTATCTGGGAACACAGTCTTTCTCGCAGATATAAGATGAAGTAGATTACTAGTAGTTAGCATGAGGCTTAGGCCAGGCTATGTTGCTGCGTTCATGTAGACTATTGTTTAGTCTTATGTAGGTGAAAATGCTGGAGCCAATTTGATATCAAAAATCTTATGAACTTGAATCTTGGTTGCAGAATATGCATACAGTAAGAAAGCAACCGAACAAATGGATGTCTATAGCTTTGGTGTTGTGCTACTAGAGCTCATAGCTGGGAGACGAGCTGAGCAAGCAGAGTCACTTGACTCTCTTGACATTGTGACATGGGTCCGAAGGAAAATCAACCTAACCAATGGAGCAGTCCAAGTCCTCGATCCCAAGATAGCGAAATCTTGCCAACAAGAGATGCTGTCAGCTCTGGATATTGCTATCCGTTGCACTTCTGTGATACCAGAGAAACGACCACTGATGTCTGAAGTAACAAGAGCACTTCAGTCCTTGGCCTCGAAACCTCATCTTCCGGATGCAAGCTTCTCTACCTCAGGGGAGCATTGTGTTCCCGCTTAATCTGTCAATGAAAACAGCATCGCCCATTTTTACTTCGTTGTCCTTTATGTAAATGCTGCTTGATTTCATCACTTAATCCTACTTTGTCTCTGCGCTGGTTGAGAAAAGAATGTGCTTGTATGAGATACCCTACTCCACTAAAATTGGGTTCAAAAACTTTGGATAATTCGGCTAATACTAAAGCAAGAACTTTGTTATTATTATTATTATTATTATTATTTTGTTTCTGATGCTGTTACGTTGAAATCAAACTTGTTCTTATGTGCCCTTTGAGGACCTCACTCGATGGACAAACAGCTCGTGAATTAGCAGCCATTTCGTGCTCCGCAGTCCGATCCTTTCTTGAACGTCTGGTGTAATTAGTGGGGTACAGGGGTAAGCCTTTTTGGTTCGAAAAAGTTTTATTGATTCTCTATCAAAGTAAGTTATTATTATTATTATTATTATTATTATTAATTCAAATGGTAGTTTTTCATTCTATTTAATAAGGTGATCATATTCAAAAGTCGGAAATACATAAGATGAACACAATGAGATGCTACGAGTCATCAGAGTGATGCTAGCAATTTATGGAAAGAATATGTTAAAAGTCCTCTGTTGTGTCCACCATATTTGTATAATGGGACTCATTAGGGATAACCGAGCCAAAAATTTTCATGATTTGGTGCAGAGAAGAGATTAAAGGGCATGTAGTAATAAAATTATTCTATTATCATTTGTAACTATTTTTCAGATTCTATCGTATAAAGGTCTAGTGTACCGGAATACTGTTTTTATTGGTAGAATGGGACATAGCTTGCTTCCTTAAAAAACTGAGTAAAGTCTCAAATACAAAATACAAATGTACTGGATATAATCAGAATGAAATGTTTCATTGATGCTATTTGAAAACAAACTCTCATTACAAGAAAACTGATGCCCAACATGATTCAACCATTATTCTCAACAAGCATTTTCTCCCCCCCCCCTTTTTCTTCATATTTACTAATTTGGTAAGAGACCAAAAAGGGACCAACAAAAGTCCCTCTCATTATCTACACAGACCACACTTCACGTAGAAGCTCATACCTTGCATTTGTGACTGTAGAAATTGCAGGTTCCTTGGGTTTACCATTCGGTACAATACTTGGAGATGACGGCAGTTTCTCAATTATGGATGTAAGAGGGGAGTCAAGTTCCTCGAGTTCTTCATCGCTTGTATATCCTTTTCTTTGTACAGCAGACGCATTCCTTGACAGTTGGGACCTCGTTCCCACTTCTGCAACTTTTTCTGCCACACTAGCAGAGGAAGGCGGAGTGTACATAACTGGGGCAGCAGCATAAGGGAAGCTTCTTGCCGAGTCTCCTGACAGTCTCCGCTCCACAATAGTCTTAACAGATGAAATTAATGTAGCCAAGTCACTATGAGATTTGTGATCTTTTAACATCAGCAGGAACCCCATAATAGTAAGTTTCTGTTCTTCTTCTTCTTTTTTTTCTCATTTAAATACTCAGGCATGTCACATGCCATAACTTAAAACAGTTGTGAATGTTATCCATCTGATGTTGAAGAGGTTCCGGGGCACAATTCTAAGGACAGAGTCATCCGAACCATAAATGCTGAGTTGAATTGTACCAATTATGTGGTAGCATATTTTTTATCATCAACGAGAGATTTAAAACTGTAATTGAAGGGAAGAAAATCATACATCAGCATTCAGTGCCTCCAACACAGCTCCGGGGACATCATCAGGGCAGAACTCATCTGGAGTAAAGTTGCAGAGTATCCGCTTAATTAATGGAAGACCAATTGAGGGACAAACCTTTGAAACATTAAGAAAAAGTACTAACAAAGTGAGAGATTGATCAACTCAAAAGTGAAAAAACAAAAAAGGATGGTGGAAGAAAATTTTTTGTCATTTTGGTGGGATTATGTATTGAACCTCCATTCTGATTGACCGGTCCATGAGCATATCCTTTGGAAGCATCAGAAGATCACTCAATTCATTCAGAAGATGGAAGGCTTTAGGTTCACGATCTTGCCTGTTGTCATCCTCATTATTCTGCTCAGATTCCTTCAAAGAAACATCAGCATCCACGCCAAATGTATCCATAAGCCAGCTAGACCAAGTACCAACCTGCATGACAAGCAGTAGCCTTAATGTTTTAATAATGTCAAAAACCTTCAATTCAGAACCCTCTTCCTCACAGAAATGTATTAAGCAGATGTCCTGATTGATTACTACTCTTGTAGAAGTTTTACCCCAGAAAATTTATATTTTGGGACAACCTTTCATCTCAAGGACAGGGGACACCAGATAGCACTTGCTATTTTAAATCTTTAAGCCAATACAGACCAGTTGAGGCAGTCAAAATCTAAACAAGAGTCTAATGCATACAGAATTTTTCAGTTGTGCACCAGAGCCAAAGCTCAATTCTCCAGCTGGAATAGGCAGAACCCTGGAATCTAAGATGGGATCTGACACAGGATCTGTTGGTATCTCATGGGCTGACTCTCTGAGAATGGCATTAAACATTGCTACATCTAGCCTTGCAACACATTGTTCCGCTACCTGATCAAGAAATTTACTTCCAATCAACAATCAAAGCCAGAAACCATTAAGAAAAAAGTCAAATTGGAGTCTGCAGAGAAGTAGGAAAGTTGGAAACTTGGGGACTTTAACTTGTCTAGTTCCGTGTACTTCTTACTTCAATATAGCAATTAAACCCAACAGCATAAAGCTTGATTGATATATGAAATGAAAATCACATACCATGCGTGCAATAACAGGCAAGCAACCACACTCATGGCCCCCTGCTCTAACAGGGCAAAGTCGTTGAAAAGCATCTTGGAAAGCATTCTTCCAAAGGTCGACAGAAAAGCTGCCTTGCTGCTGATCACCCAAGGCTGGTCCTAGTAGCCTTCTTATGGTTTTATTGGACAAGTTCCCACTTGGAGATTGCATATGTGGAGCCAAAGCCTAAACGCAGTGCAGACCACACATAAGAAAGTCTTGGGGATAAATGCACTAAGCAGTAGGTAATAGCTCTTTGTCATAACTTTCTTAGGAATGACAAATCCTAAGCTGTTAATCCAAAGTTCAATCTACCAGGCTTAAGCATACAATGCAGCTAAATAGATGGTTACTGAGTTTCAAATATAAGCATCGATGTGGATTAAGAAATTGGATTATAGCTTGCAGATTGATACCTGCCACCAGACTGACTCTACTATTCGGGAAAATATCCATGATTCGACTTTTTCTAGTGCAGCTGTGAAGGTTCCGATCTCCTGCCAATCATCAGCAAGCTGCACAAAGCCATTAACTTGTTTACTACCCTTCCATTTCAGTGACATGGATTTTCCTTCAGTTCTTCTGGCACTGCCATTGGACTCGGCAAGCTTTGAGAGCAGACTCGGATGACATGAATTGCCAAATGCCTGAGAGATGATCTCCATCAGCACAATGGCATTTGACAACCAGAACGTTAACCTTAAACATGCAAAAGGAACATTGCTTGTCAGTTTATAATAGCTCGTTTAAAGCACAATTAAACAAAACTGGCAGAAAATGAAGATTTTTTACTTGCCTTGAAACATCATTCCCACAGGACTTTGAAATCAGCACAAGTCCTGATACAGTGTTTTTAGCAATTGCAGCTCGCTTGTTTTGAGTCCAGTGCTTACAAGCATGAATATAGAGCCTAGAGAGGCGCCGTGCAGGTGTGTGCACCTTATGTGCAGAGCTACCATGTTCTGGCACTACAGAATACAATGATATTTCAAGAGCAGCAACTTCCCTGAGCTCAGCTTCAAGTTTCTCAATTTTCATTTCCATGTGTTCAATTCTTTGATTTAAAGCTGCTTCATCCTCATGCTCACCATTTTCTTCAGCATCTAGCACTTCATTGTCACTTGCAACACTCAGGGTACCATTGGAGGCTTCGTCCAAACCACCTATATCTTTTAACTCTTCCACAGGCTTATCATCAGCTACTTCAGAGGATTCCGATGAAGGCCCAGAGGAAGATTTCATGTCTCCAGAAATTTTATCAGACCTGCTGGCAGTAACTCTAGGTGGCCCCTTATTTGGTTTTGCAATTTTTTGAGGATTGCTGTTTACTGCTTTGGATCGAGATTTACTAGCATGATCAGATCTCACTCTTGATCCACGGGGACAACTTTCTGAGGAATCCTTGTTAGAAACAATATTAGGGAATCTTGAAACTCTTTCTACTTTCTCATCCTCAGCTGCCAACGAATCCCCTTGAGATGATACCGAATCTTTTGTTGTCTCAGGATCCAATTCATCTTCTTCTTTTCCCTGCTTGGTTTCTTTCTCTAGATCACCAGAATGGTCGTCTAAAACCTCATTTCTGTGCACTTTAGCAATCATTGTATCGACTTTTGAATCTTGAGGTACCTCCTCAAACCTGTTGACATCATCCACATAATGTATAACCAAGTTGTCATAAACTGGAGAGGGCTCTGAGCCCATGTTCAAATCACTTACTAAAACATTGGAGTCAGGTTTAGTATTTTCATTCAATTTTTGATGTGGTTTGGATTCTTTTGCCTCGGTTTTTCCAGAGCGCCTTGACTTGCTAGGCCTCCTCGTGTCCCTCTCTTTCATACTTCCTGCTTTGATCTCTTCCAACTGTGATCCAACCGAAAATCAAGACCAAGAAGAAAGAGTAACAATAAGGGATTCCATCAGAACTCCTTTATGAAATCGGCTAGTTACCGAGATTGCACCTACTTAACATGCAGGACAGACTTGTTAACCAGGCAACCTTAAACGTTAGAAATATACTCAAAATTGGGGCGCAGTTTGCATTTTTTTGGAATGTTGCATACAATAAACTGACAATTATGAAAAATAGCTGTTGACAATACAAGATGAAGGCTAATCAACTAAATGCATTGAATGACTAGATCACAACCAACAACACCTCATAAACGTGAAAAGAAAGAAAATTTGCAAAGAGAAAACTGTAAATAATAACATAAACCAGCAAACATAATGGAATCACCAGCCACACAGTTTAAACCAATTAGCATGTCGGTGGCAACAAAATGGTAACCAACGAGGGCTAGTTTTTACCACTCATCAATCAATAGTGACTCGCTTCAAATGGGTGACAGTATCTAGTTTTAGAGTTATGACCAAATAGCTGGAACTCATGAATGGTCAGGTCACGGAGTAAGAAATGGAGCAGGCAGTCAAACAGAGAGCACATATCCATTGGCCTAAAAAAAAAAAGGGAAACCAGAATCTGAATCAATCTTCGGTTTATTATGTGTATTGTGTAAAAGGAAACCCAGAAAGATTTTCAAATTTTCAATCATTTCTTTGAAGAAATAATTCTAACACCCCACAAAAAAAAAAAGAAAAAAAAAAGAGAGAGAGATCGATCCAATCCGAAAAGCCAACATTGCAGAACTATGAGTGATCAGATACTTTCGAAGCTAACCTCCTGCAGTAAGCTGGAAAAGCCCGAAACTTGAGGGGTTCAAGGAGAAGGAAAATGAAACAAAGGTCTCGTTGTACTTGTACAGAAACGATGTGAGAGAGACAGCTAAAGCTCGACAGAGAAAAAAGACAAAAAGATCTATATAACATGCAAATGATATCACAATGCTCTCTCTCTCTCTCTCAACCTCAGGAAATGCACACAGCACAACTCCAGCTTGCTGTTGTGTTTACTAGCCACAAAAATAAAAAAAGGAACAAAACGACAAGACGAGAGTAAAAGAAACGACAGAGGAAAGCTGTCAAGTAGACAGGATATTAAATAATAATAATAATAATAAAAAGAATTGTATGATCCAAGTGCTGACCGCAGCTCTTTGTGCTCTGCTTCCAAATGACTGTTACCAAAAAACAAAAAAAAAAAACGAAGCTTCAGAGACTATGCTTTGTTATTGGGGTAAGTTAGTAATTAACACGCAATCTTGGGGATCATGCGTCTCTCACTCTGTGCGGATATTGACTCTGTCTCCCTCTCCAATGTGGCCAGTGAAAGACAATGGAATGCATCAACCCGAGAGTGCTGGAAGATGGCTTTTAAAAGAGCTTTTTTTTTTTTTTTTTTTTTTGGGCTGTTTGTTTAACTTTGCCTTTTCATTGATTGTTCTGAACGCAACCAAAAATTTGTGAGAAATCTTTATTGACAGATTGTGAATCACTACTCCTACTATTCTATTTTATAGACCATAAATATTTGAGAAATTTATGCGATATTTATTTCAATTTTATGAACGAAATTGAATAGTAAATTTACAGTACAATTCAATTTAAATCGAAATGTTAATAAGGGGGCCTCCTCCAATTGAACATACAAAAACAATATACTTAAGAGTGTCTCTGTTGTTAAAAGAATTTGTTACTATTTCTTGTAATGCTATTCTAAATAATGTTTGACAAGAATGCTAATTGAAATTTGTTTAGTAAGATATATAATATGAAATTAAGTAAGTGGATTACAAAAATATCAAAAAATAATTAAAATGCTAACGAAACAATTGGTCCCAATTTTAGCTAATAAAACATTTTGTCAGTAAAAAAAGTTATAATCTTATTTTATTTTTCTAACTTTTTGTTTTTTTTTTTTTTTCTTTCCGTTCTTCAGTAGGCACGTGCGGACAATGTAACCGAGGGTGTGGCTGTCGGTGGCGGGGAAAGTGGCTGGGAATTACCCGTTAACGCCACGCGTTTTACCATCGACTGCCCACCGCCGACCCAACGTTTTATCGGTATACCTAAAATGCCATCACTTTCTTACTCGAATTTCCGGAACGTCATTGTCTCCAACGAATGCTGAGATAAAAACAAAGATCATTAAGCCGTTGGAAAAGGGTGGCTGTGGTTAATGTTGGATTGAAAAAATGAATGCTCTCTGGCATTCTTCAATGGTGACCTCAGATGGAAGGTGTGATGTATCGATCTCTGTTGGATTTTCTAGTACATCAACTTCGATGGCGTAAGCCAGAAAAGGGGGTCACAATGCGTATGGATTCAACAATTAAAAGCACTTTCTAGTTTTAACCAACCCCATTGTGTGGATACTTTGGCTCTCGTCATGAATCCTATTTTGCTCGAGAGGACTTATTCCACGGGGGAACGTGGGGGATGGTTCAGGATACGCCAATGTCCATCAACCGATACTTTATGCCGCACAGGTGATAGTCCGAGAATCCGAGTTCAGAAGCCGGGAGGTGCTTACATTGCCAGGCTGGTAGCCACTAAATTGTAGAGATTTAATTTGGAATCCACCGCGTAAAGTGATCTCTATTAGCTTTTTTTTTCTTTCTTTTTTTTCATTAAAGTGATCTATAGTTTAACTGCTCCGAAAATAAATACTGTGAAAATAAGAAAAAATAAGAAATTTAAAATAAAAATAAGAAAAATTTGTATCGCCCATCTCAATTTAAAGAACAATAACAAGTCACACGACATTTTTTTTTAAATGTAAGAAAAGATGCAGACTGTTCATCGTGAAGGAATCGGGAAGGAAAGAAGTCCAACTATAGTTCATTAAAAGTAACATATAATGGAATTTTAATTTATTTATACAATTCAAAATAACATTTTTTATAAATATTTCAAATATTTTCTCATGAAAATTTTTACTAATGGTGTTATTTGTTATCAGAATTAAGTGTTAGGTTACAAATTATTACACATAAAAAAAAAAATATGAGATGTGGCTTATTACCACGTATTAAATAGAGAGTACACAATATAGGTTTTTTAAATTTAAAATTAAACATAAAAAAGTGATTATTTTTTATTAATTTATAAATATTTCATATAATCAATGTACAAAATTAATTATGCGATTATTTTTTATATTTAAATTTATTTTGAATTATAATGAAATGGTCTTTTAAAATTAAAATAAAAAATTGTAAAAATACAAAATTATAGTGTGAAAATTATAAAAAATTAAAACTGATTTTAAGGTTATTACCGTGTCTAAGCCACAATGGACGCAACAAAAAGGCTGTAGTAATGGGGCAGACACTGGATTTGTACACTTAAATCATTTGACACACCGTGACCGACACTCGTCGGTCGGCTTCGGAAGGAGCGTGCTCGCCACCGACAATTACTTCATCTTACTCTTCGCTCTTAGCTGTTTTCCCTTTCTTTCCCCCCTCTCTCTCTCTCTCTCTCTCTCTTTTTTTCTTTTGGGGGGGTTTTGGGTCAAAAGTTGTTTCACTTTCTGACGTGAGAAAAGGACTTATGTTTTGTCCCCAATTCCAAAACGTTGAATGATATCTGCCTTTCCATCGTTGCTTTTGCAATAAAACAATGGGCCAATAGCTCCAGAAGACACTGTCACTGCCACCACCACCCCGTCTCGCTCGGGGTTTTTTTTTTTTCAATATTTGGGGGGGGGGGTTAAGTGGCACCTGTTTACCTCTTTGTTTGGATAGGAAAATAAGAAGAGAAAAAAAAAAAGAGAGAAGAGAAAATTTAGTTCATCTTTTATTTGTTTAGGAAAAGAAAAGGGGTAACGTGAGGAAAAAAAAAAAAAATTTGTTATTTATGAAAGAATAAAAAGTGAGAGAAACGAGAATAATGCTCATTGCAATTCCAATTTTACTCCTATTAGAGAAGTAATGAATGCTAATAAAAAAATTAATAATTTTTTTTACTAATTTTGAAATAAATAAATTGAGTATGTTAAAAAAAAAAGGTTACTTTTATTTATTTTCTTTATTTTCTCTCTCCTGTCGCCTCTTCGTCGCTTTCAAATACAATTAATGCCATTGGACCGCATCGGCACTTGTTAAATATTTTTAGTAGAAATATATATATATATATTAGAAATCACTCGACCATTCTGGCTAGAGTTTACTTACCCGATAATTATGATCAATTTGATTTGAGCACGAAAATATGCAAATTTGACATGTAAATGAACACGAGGGATGATTATATATATATATATATATCTAATCACTTTTCAATTTTCAAAAGGCTTTAGTTCTCATTTTATTAGTTAAAATTCAATTCTTCGGACCATGCCATGTATTGGGTCGAAAAAACCGAAGGCTCTCGTCGTACATAAGAAAGCAATTTATTTATTTTTTTCATAAATACATTTATTGGTTTCGGCGACTTAAAAGAATGAATTTGACACGACCCTTCGAGTTGACTTATGATAATGTTTGTCTGCAGTACACTCCAATAATGCACCGAGCAACATGGGCCCTTGCCGCTTTTTTTTTTTAAACCAAAAATGTGTGTCCGAAAAAGGGTCGTCTAAAAAATAAATACTTAAAAAAAAAAAAAGGGGTCCAAAATCCCAATTTCACAACTATTTCTACGTTGCTTTCCTCCGGTAGATTGGCCCCTATAATTTCATACGGACACCCTCTTCGAATTCTAGTCCTTTTACAATCACTCGAGATAAAAAGGTAAGATAATGCGGTGACCTTAGACCCTTAGTGCATCTTTTGGTGTTAATTATTTTCGCTAAACAACACCTCCCTATAGAACATTCGGCATCAAGCACATCCTCGTCGTGAACCGTCGTTTGCCTGAAAGAATACCACCTGTCGTATGGTTTAAACAACAGAGATTATTTGTTATCAAGTTACAATTTTACCAAAATATTATATGTAACTAAATTCATGCTCATGAAGTTTGCTCCTTTAATAGACACAATAGTCTTTGACAAAATTATAAACTACCATCTATACTTTCTCTCTCTTTTTTTTTATAATACCAAAATAATAAAAATAAAAAGTCGATTTTCTTCGAATTGAACCGTGGGAAATTAGCTGCAAAAGTAAAGAAGAATCCAGTAAGACACTTTCACGAGTCAACAAAGAAGCCTGTTGGGCTAGATGTGACCTGGAAACCATACGTCCAAGCGATCATGCGTGCGTTGAAGAAAATAATTCATTCACATCTTTGTTCTACAGTATACCACCGTAAAAACCAAGATTGTCTGCACGCATACACAGAAATAAGCTTTCTAGGAGTCATTAAACTGTGATATCTCACGGCTAGATATAGATTAAAGGGCGATTCTTCCGCGTGCCAAACCCTTTTTGCTTCTCTCTTTTTGGTAGATATATATATATATTTTTCCTTAGGCACAGGCGATTAATTTAGGTGGTACGAGTGCAACTCGTCGGAAATGTTTACTTGAACTCAACACATGGAGGTCCTGCTTCCTTGCGTATGAGGACAACTTCTTCATTTTCCATCTCAACTCTCGAGTGGAAGTTTCGTGACCAGTATGACTCATAATTTTCTCACTTACCATCGACCTGTTCCCGTTGAAACAAGACCGGAAACACTGAAGTAAATCACAGTACGCAGTTGGATACCAAGATTCCTAGACCTTGTTTGCCTACCATATTCAACCGTTATTTCTGGAGTTGGTGAAGAATTGACTCTATGACGAGCAAGCCTTACCGGTCGAAGGGTGAGGAAGAGAATTCAAATGCAATGAGGCTTGTGGATACCACCGCAATCAGCACCTTTACCCCGGTCGTAAAAGAAAAATTTGAGGAACCAGACAATAATAGGCTGCAAACAAGCAAAGTGAAACTCAAAACCAAACTCAGATGCACTTGTCTTCCGAGATTGACTTTGCGTGCTTGCGAGGCTTGAGCCTGAGTCCAACTCCAATAAGACAGCCAGGTCAAGACCAGCTCAAGCCCAAATTACCCGATTTATTTGACATTTCAGCTTTTATTTTTATTTTTCATCTAAGCACGCGCTCGTCCAATTCTCAAACGCGTGCCAGGAAGCCCAGATCATTCATCGAGCAAGAAACCCAACTGAGTTCACGCACAGTTGGCTCTTCCATCAACCCATCTGCACTTCCTGAATGCCACACGATACGTAGCACCCGTGTCCCTGTTACTATCACAAACTAATCATGCTAAGAGAAGTGATCTTCTCCACACCCATAGCACTGCGTCTAAAACCTCGAACTATTGAGTTGACCAATAAGTGTTAAGAGAACAGATCATGCTATGCCTGCACCATCCAACATTCATGCCATTTACCCCACTCCGTGGTTCAAAAAACTGAAATGAAATAGAACCTGATACCTTAATCCTTATCTACAACTTCCACCTAAAGCAGTGAATGCCATCCCATTAACAGGCACTCTTTCTCTGAGATCATCACCCTCTGATATAAACAAAATACTCATAATTTTTAGCACACAAAAAGATGATAAAATTACAGAACCTAGTTGCTGCAACGTTAGAGTTCCCCATTGGTTCTACTGCCCCGGTAATTTCATAACCACCTGAAAATAAATTAGACAGTCATAAAATACATTCTTCCAAGGTTCTCACCTCATGCTGCGAGTCTACTAAACTTCGACAAGTTCCAGAGATATATATTGTTAGTTGAACGGTATCAGGGTTTTGCTTCAGTTTGTGCTTCTTCCAGAGATTCATTTTGATAATTTCAGAAATGCCACAAGTATAAAACACCCCTCCAAACATACCTGAGAGAGATTAATCCATCTCCCCAAGCACCTAAAGCTTCCAATAAGAGCTAAATTTTCTCGTAGATGCTGCAACAGCATAAACTACCTTTGTTTGGACATGAAGCATAAGAAGAAAAGACGCACCAAAATAGAAATGGTCGGACTAAACGTCAAAAACCCTAATTTAGTTTGCCCTGAAATAAAATAGTTAACTGAAGAGTGACAAAGGATCTAAAAGAAGTTAACAAATTTTAGCAAAGAGTTGACATCATACTCAAGGGATAAAAATGGTGTGAAAAAGCCTATAGGCTTCCCATGATTCTGAAACATCGAGTACTCTCCATAACATTGCAGCTTAAAGGCCTATGCAATGAGTTGACCATGCAACCAATGTTCAATAAGATATCTACACTAATTCCCTGAAACAGGGAAAGCATAACAAAAGGTCATAAAACAATCACGAGCTGAGTTGCAGAGGCTCCTATGCTTTAGTTCAAAAACATGCCGAAAATAGCACAATTTCATATTAAGTGAGTGAATGAGAACACAATTAACTGAAAATGAGTGAAAACCTAACACCTTATTCAAATCTAACCCATTTGACCTACAAAGAGATGATTGAACTTGTTAGAACAAGCTGAACAAAGTCATAATCGAGAAATAGTTAGCATAACTCCAAAGTCCAAAGACGCCCAATCAGCCATGCAGAGCCAATAAGATAAACAGATGGCCATACATGCGCTAAACCCTGAAACCTACCCATAACCATTCACCCTGATTGCATTCAAAAAGGATCCACATAGAAGTCCAACTGATCAAACCTCAAAAGAATCCACCGAGCTAGCAAGCAAATAGAGCAAAAAGAATGACAAGCAATGAACAGCAATAAGCTATGCAGGCCATACGAGTTGGAATGCTTTTTATCTCAAATACATAAATCAATACCAACCAAGCGAGAAGCAATTAGAGCTTCACTAAAACCCATATTATAACAACTTATTTGAAGGAACCATTCAAAAGAGATCAAGCACCCAAAAACTAAATGTTGACACCAACACAATTGCGCCGAAAAACGGCCCAAGTTTAGCTAAATCACCTGCCAAGACCTTTAAAAGAAATCCAGGATTTAATTGATTTAACACACAAAAGGGTCAAGGAACAATCAGGCCACAAATTGTAGTCCCAATTCAACAAAAAATTAAAAGACAGATTCTTCGAGATATATAATAGTGTACGAAAACATTCAAATTACCGCTAATACATTAGCTCCAATATCCAATTAAAGTAAAAAAACAAATTATTTATTCAACTAAACATTTTTTGTTATTAATAAGGAAAATATTGACAAAAGAGAGAGAAAAAGAAAAGAAAGTTCACCACCCAACCAAAAACCCAGACAAGTTTGGATCCAGACCCAAGATCATGCTGATTCTCACTCAGACTCACTCGAAGTCGAGGGGGCCATCTTTTCCGCCTCAAGGCGCTCGATGGCCTTCTGATGGGCCCAGGTCTCGATGGTTAGATCGGGCTTCGCGTTGAGGCCGACGCCGAGGGTCACGATGGTCAGAAAGCTGGTGATGTAGCAGGGCAGCTCCCAGTCCTCCCATTTCCGCGACTGACCTTTCGGCGGCGGCGTCCTGTTGAAGAGATATCCCTTTGGCCTCTCCTCGTGGCCCGGGCTAGTCCATCTGCTGGGTCCCGCCGTAGCGCCGCCTCGCGTGCGGAGGGAAGATGCCAAGCGCCGCCGGAGCATGGTGGATGCTGCCGTGGAGTGTTGTAGAGAGGGCATCATCTTTTGTTTTTTTTTTTCGGGGAGTTTGGGAGAGACAGGAGCCAGCGAGTGAGCTTTTGTATTTGCTGGCTGCTGAGAATATTTGGCCAAACCGGCGTCGTTCTTAGCCTTAAATTCTCCCTTTCTCTCTCTGTCTCTCTCTCTCTTTTTTTTTTCCTTTCTTTTTCGGGCAAGCTTGAATTTTTGAGGAAATCAGGACTTTAAGCCACAAAACCCTATGATAGCTTGGCCATTTAGGCATACTTTTGTTAATGAAGCTTGTAAATGTGTTTTAAAAATATTCACTTACATCGTAAAATTCTTTTTTTCTTTCTTTTCAAAAAATATATTATTATAAAAAGACATTTTATTTGGAGTGTAAATGACATGATGTATTATATTAAAATAAATTATTTATTTTAAAAATTACACTTCAAATTTTAAAAATAAAGTTAAATGTATTTTATATTTTTTTGTGTGTTTTTTTTTTTTACTTTTATGAAATTTTAATTTACACTATAAAATTTTTATAATTTTTAATTTTGATAATTAAAATTTTTTGTTAAAATTTATTTATTTTAAAATTCTTTTTTAATAGTAAACAATTTTAAAAGATTTAAATATTATGAAATTTAATTTTTTAAGGCTTTATAATGATTTTTTTTTTGCAAAATTTGTGAAATTTATAATTTTTTAAAAAATTTAATGGATTCAATTTTTGTAATTCTGAAAAAATTAAAATAATGAATTCTAAATAATTTTGAAAAATTAAAAATAATCATAATGACTATAAAATGTGAATCCATTAAAATTCATAAAATAATAAATTTCAAAAGATTTTCCAAAAAAAGAAATGAAAACAATTAACTCAAAAAGATTAAATTTTATAATATTTAGATTTTGTAAAAATCTTTTAGAATTAAATAGAGTTTTTAAACTAATAAAATTATCACAAAATATAAAAATTAAAAATCACAAAAATTTTATAGTATGATGTAGATTGAAACTAAAAGGAGATAAAACACCAAAAAAATAATAATAAAAAGGGTAAAATACATAGAAGTTAAATGCATTTAACTGTTAAAAATAAGTAATTAAATCAAAGGGACTCTGACATAATAAGTTAGATTCATTCTTGAGATGAGAGGTTTTAAACCCTACAGGTGCAAAATTCTATAGTACCTTTACACTGGTTACAACTTCTATATGTAAAATTATATTAAAAAGTTATTGCTTCACACTACCAACCATAGCTCCTAAACTCATCTCCAAGGAGAAATAGGAAAAGCACCTTTTAATTGTCTCCCAAGCTATGCAGTACGACGAATGTTTTGAATAGGATAGCCAACATATTACAAGCAAAAGTTCAAGAGCAATCATATGAATTGTGCAAACATTTAAAAGAAAAATGCCATTGCTGATAGCCAACATCTTAGTTTAAAAACGTTTTCTTTACAATTCACTTTGATGAAGGTTTTACAATTCCCATCAGGAGTAGCAGTCAGTCCAAAAGCCATGGGAATGAGAGATTGTTAATTAAAGAGAAAACAAAAAGTTTAGGAATGCGAGATGGAACCCCTGACTGGCAAAGCGGTAACTGAGACAATGGAGAGAGTGGGGCTTTACTTAGAAGAAACTTCAAATAAAAATCAACCAACCAAATCATCTTACAAATGAAGTGTTGAATTTGAATTGACTCCCAAAATTTAGTGTGTTTATATATATATATATATATATATATATAAAACATGATGTACTATATGCAAACATACATATATATAATAATAACATACTGGAATTTCTCGTCTGAGAGAAATTGGGTTTCCATCTGATTTGATTTTAAGAAGACAGGGAAACCCAAGATGAATAATTCAAGCCTCCCCATTTTAGGGCCTGCTAAATGCTAATATTTTGATATATACATTTACTAGCTACAACCATAGCTTCGTTCTGCCTTCATGGCTCCATGTTCGAATGATTCAAATGCAGAGATGCTGCATCACAATGACAATATGAAGTTAGTGTTGTTGTCTCAACTTATTAGGTGCTAAACAACGATCAGCATGATGGAAGCCGAAGAGGCCATGTTGGAAGCTAACGATCAGAGGTCATGTAGAATTTTGTACAGTCAAATCTTAGGGTCTAATATTTTCAAAAGCTTTGAACAACTATAAATAAATGAATTATGGATAGCAGGAACTTTTATTATTTTCCGCTTTCTTAAGTCCTTCCAATTCTCTGTAGCAATATGCACTGCGAAGGAAATGAAGATGAGATTGCCTGTTAAAACCCTTTCTGTATTCTTAAGACAGATGCAGGATGGTGAGAGCATAGAATTTGTTAGTGATGCCAATATGAAAACATTTTGAGTGGCAGAATTCAAGGAGGAATCAATTAGTCTGTTTTCGACCTGAATTTGCTGAATCATCATAGCTCAAAAGGGAGTTCTATGGAGTAACAAAGTGGTGATTGTCATCTTGTCTTTCCCAAATTGGCTGGTGAAGTGCATCAAAATGCCATTGCTGGTTATACTGTTGTAGGCTACCATTAACTTGAAGTTCTGGCCACATCACAGGCATAGCAATGCCGGGACAGTCATTGCCTACTAGCGACCCACTCTGCATGTTTTGAAGGGGACATTAGCAGTATTAGGCACTATTAATAGACCATAATAAATGAGTGCGCAAGTTGAATAGTTCCTACAGGGGGGTCAATTTAATAAACTTGCAGCTTAATAAATGGTCTAGAATGGACCATTCAGCGGTCCTAGTTTTATAGGGTTGAATTGGCAATGCCATTTTTGCCATCAAGCACCTAATGGGAGGACCACCCTTCCAGAATAACTACAGTAGATTAAGACATTTGCTTCGTTCATCAACCACATTCTATGAAACAGTTGAAAGTATAAATGTTGTGTTGGCTTACTGAATATTAAAGTATACACTTATTAGCTAACAAATCTATGATTTTATAGTAGAACAAGAACCCACCAACAGTACAAATTACTCATGTCATAATGTAGGGTTTATGAAACTAGCTCATCCAAGATGCACCAAACAAGGTCCAAACTTTTGGAGGGCAAAAGTGAGAATGACACTACTTACTTCTGGAGCTAATATAGAGTCGAGATTGAAATCAATTCTTGGGCTGACTGCTGCAAGTCTCATTGATAATGACTGAAAAACCAAAGAAACTTTTAACCAGAATAAATATTGCAATTATTACTGGAGTAATATAAAGATGTCCTACACAAGAAAAGTGCAGCTAGGCATTATTTAGGTTATTCATACAGAGTTTACCAGTGAAAATCAGGTGCTATTTTTCCCTCAAAAGGGGACTTCTGGTAAGAATATAATTTTAAACCTGCCAATCCCAATACCCACATACCCTTGGTGTGTTTCTCATAAGACTAAACTGATGCTTGAGATAAGGAAATCTCACCTCCACTTTGCGTTGTAGAGACTGTACATGGTTGATGATTTCTTCCAATACCAATGCTGTACCAGAAATCTGCACAAGAAGAGCAACTTTTTTGTAACTGATCATTTAATCCAAAGCTCACAAGGTCTCTACACAGAAGAAATGAACAGAAGATATTTTTCTGTTTTTTATGCCGAGCAAGATCAACTAAAGCAAATGGATGAAGGGGCCAACTGTTATCAGGATAAATTCCGCCAGCACTTTGTAAACCCAGAGGGAGAGAAAGAGAAACAGAGAAGAAAGAGAAGAACAAGGCCCTCCAAAGCATTAGGTGGACAAGACTTTGGGCTAAAATCAGAGCTCATTTATACTGGTTGAAAAAAATCGAAATTAATTCATAAGCAAAGCATAAGCATGACAAGGCCCTCCAATCAACCCCTGGATATGCCTGCTTTAAAAGATTTTTTTCTTAAAGCACCAGATTATATAGGCATAACTTCAAGCATTCTTTGCCTCAGTTCAATCATGTACTTGCAACACCATGAACTATGCCATGAAGGCAGTAATAACTGAAAAGCAAAAAGAAGGCCCTAAAGAAAGCAGAGAATGAGTTTTGATTATACATGTACCGCGATCACTATTCATTCAGAACCTTCAACAAAGCAATAGGGTGTTCACAAGTGGCTTCATAAATCATTAACTGCTAATGTGGATAAGGACTCTAAGGCAAAATTGGATCTAAGAAACCGATAAGCACACAAGAAGATGACTTTTTGAGGCCTCTTCACAAAATCCGACCGTTGGAGAAGTATACAGCAATTTACGGCCTCCAAGCCAAAACCAAACAGATCCATACTGCATTTTGATAGCTCAATATCAAAATTCATCTTGGGAGAAACTTGAAGTAGACCCCACTTTATCATATTACATCAGAAAGTAGACACCTTTCTCACTTAAAGAACGATTTAGTCTTCAATTATCACTTACCATAGAGAGTTTGTGAGAAAATATGCACGCATTAGCTAATAAATAAACACAAGCAATTTTATTCTCGGGTTTGTTCTCATCATTGGGTGAAAACATACTGAAGAGGTATGGATCTGGTTTGTCTTGGAACCCAATGACGTACATTTTCTTTGTCAACTATCAAGTCATGTCTCCCTCCAGCTATATTTTCATTCTGCAAAACTTGAAGAATAAGTCGGCACCATGCACCTTTCTAATACAAACCAAAATTTTTTATGTCCATGAGATGGGAGCCAAGACATTTGATCTACCGCAGCCAGGACAATCAGCGCTCCAGGGCAAGTCCAGCTAAGCATTTCAGGGAAACCAATCTCTAGGATGACATTGAGAGGTATTCTTGTAATTTAACAGAAATTAGCCAGAAAATCAAATCAAGCTATCTTAATACTTCAAAGTCCCGCAGTTCAAGACACGGTCAACCAACTCGAAAGGAGTACCAATACTGTAATTCTAAGGCCGTCTTGAATTTAATCATTTTCTCTTGCGTCCAAACGTTTAAAAGCATCGTCTGCCGGGGGCCACGCTAAGAACCGAGCGAAAAGACTGCAGGCCACAATAGCCATACTTCAGATGACAAAATTAGCCCCGAAAAAGGACCACAGATAAAGTCCTCTACACACACCGAAAAAAGGAAAATCACTGGCAACAAGATGGTCCCTTTACAAAAAATGCCATGCTTGACGGCCCCCACCGCGTCCTTTTCTTCGAAAAAACGCAACACCCATTTTTCCAAACTAGGTCACAAGCCCGCTAATCGCAACGTATAATTATTATAAAATATATGTATTATAAATATATTAATTATTATATTTATAAATTATAATTTTTTTAAAAATTATTATTTTCATTATATCCAACCTCGTAATTAACGGATTTAGGATCTTATTATTATTTCAAAATTTAGTTTAAACTCAAACTAAATTAATATTAAAAAAATATTAAATTATTAATTAAGTTATCATCTCAAATATTAATTCAAAACACATAATTCAAACGTATTGCCTCCTTCGTCACATAACAATTGATAGGTACCTTAAATCAAATGATTAATTAATCATTAGCGCTGGTGACCAAGAATCATATCTACCAAGCATGTTACCTTATTGCAGCCCGGGACCAGTCCTTGAAGAAGCTTCATCCTTGCATTGATCCTCTCTCTCCTGGCCTATTGGATCGAAGAACAAACCAAAAAATAAAAAAAAAAAAACCCCATGTCGCAATCAGCTAAAAGATTGAAACTTTGGAATGACTATCCGTTAACTAAAGGTGTTGGTTAATTAATTGTGAGATCATTACTCTCTCCGCTAAGCTATGGCTGTCAGTGGCTTGGCCTCGACGAGCCCGAACGTGAAAGTAAGGAAGATTCTGCCCATCTCCAGAGTTCGCATGCTCAGCGCATTTGCTCTTCTTTGCTGACCCTTTCGCCTACATAGTCAAAATCAGGAAGATGCCAATTAGCTAATTAAGCAGCTAATTATTGGAATTTTAGCCGCCTAATATTAAGTGGGAACCCTACCTTCTTCTCACGCCCCTTCCTTTTCGCCGACCTCTGGTTCTGCCTCGGATCGGAAACTGGCGGCGGCGTCGAGTTGAGGAACGATTCCGTCTCGGCGGGCTCGCTCTTCACGGAATTCTCCGGATTGGCGCCGGAATTCGAGGGTGCCAAGCTCGTCTCAGGGGAATTGTTGCGGTTGTTATCCAAGCTCTCGCCGGCGAACACCGAGAATCTCGCGGCTCGCTCAATTAAGCCGCTGTTACTCGGAAACGTCAAATTTGCACTGAAGCGCTGCGGCGGCGGCGGATACGGTTTCTGTTCGTGCACGAGCACGGGTCGGGTGCCGAGAGTCGAATCGGGCGAGTGGAGCAGCTCCATGGCCTGATTGGGCGGTAATTCGAGGAGGGCGGTGAACGAGCTGGCATTATCAAGTGGAACGGAGATTAACTGGTGGATATCTTCGCCGAATTGGATAGAATCGAGCCCGGAGCCATCGGACCTAGCTCCGGGTCCAGCAGGCGGCTCCATAACCAGACAAACCGGTAAAAAAAAAAAAAAAACAAAGAAAAAAGGGAAATTGAACCAAAAACCAATAAAGTTGAGTTCTTTTGGACTCAAAATTTAGAGAGACAGAGAGAGAGAGAAGAAAACAAAGTGGGTTAGAAAATTTGCAACTGGGTGTCTCAGAGAAAAAAGGCCCCAAGGAAAGTAAGAAGCTTTTTTTGTTAGAGTAAAGTGGGTGAGCTGGCTTCAATGGCGCCTCAAGCTCAATTGCTGCTTATGTACACACACACACACACACACACACATATATATCTAGCTAAAAGAAGAGCGATGACTTGTATGGAGTGCAGCCATTTGAAGTATAGGGAACGCAACCTTGTTGTTTGTGGACTGTACCGTGGGGGAGTTTACTGTTTTAATTGCATGTATCGAGAGAGAGAGAGAGAGAGAGGCCGGTACTGTTCTTACTGTACAGTTCGTTGGGATGAAGGGTTGGGAGCCACCGAAAAGTCGCACTCAACCTCTATTGTCTTTTTTTTTTTTTTCTTTCTTTTTGTTTTATTTTATTTTAAGTATTTACAGCTACGGCAATAACGGCACAAAGGCCTTAAAAAAAAAAATTTAAACTCCATGTTAGGGTTTTTCCCTTGACCATGGTTTGAAATTTTTTTCTTTTCATTTTTGGAGAATTTGTTGGTTCTTAACAATGTCGTTAATAATTCCTTTTTGTTGTTGATATTTAGGAGATATTTTAATAGTTAAAAATTTAATTTTTAATTTTAAATGTTTTATATTTCAATTTTAATAATAGAATATAAAAGTCGTGAGAATTAAGTATACAGTTAAAGAAATAGATTTTTTAATTAAAATATAGTTTTTCTTTTTTTTTTTTTGGTCGTTACAAATTTGTGTGCGAAGTAAGAAATGGAAAAGTATACATGGGGGTGTAAGTTTTTAATCTCAGCATAAGTTGTACTGGCAATTACTGTGTAAGCATCATAATTGTGAGAGAGATTCCTGAAGCGTTGACAAAAAATGGTTGTACGAACGACAATTTATCGATGAGACGATTATTCGTAACTAAGTCACCAGCAAAAAAAAAAAAAAAATTGTTTGATAGAATTTTCCTAAAACTTCTACGTCGTGTCTCGAATTAGAGAGCACCGCATGCTCTGTAAGTATTGATCATATTGTCCGTGGGGGGAAGAGAAAAACTTAGAAGTCTGCAAACTGTGGTTGAACGGGAGGAAAGGCTCCCCATTTTTAATTTTTCTTTTGCAGCAAAATAAAAGCATCGTCTATTCCATGAAATTTCTTTTTTGAGCATGAAGATCATTTGTGAAGTGGGTAATCACATCATTCATATGCGGAGTGCCACAAGGAATAATTATGCAGATATTCAATGGATTTTTTCTTTTTTATAATTGATTTTATTTTTTATTACAAAGTTTATTAAACTATAATTAATATAACAAAATTAACTCTCCTAATTTTCGTAAATTTCATATTTTTTACTTAAAATTAATACATATCATAGATAAATAAATAAATAAATAAATAATATATTCTTACCAAATGGATATATTTTCTCGAAAAAAAATAAAGAGTATGAAAAGGACAACAATAACATACTTCAACTAACATGCCGATCATAAATACCAAAAAAGATACGCAACACAATTCTGAAGGCCTAATATTGAGGATGATATGATTCCATTGGATGCAAGGCAACTGAACCATGAGGACGAACTGTGGGTCGGCCATGTTACTATTTTGGTCTCATAGAGCGGGGACCGAGCATGAACAAGGCCTGACATGGTTTTTATGCCTGAAGACGACCCGTTCACTAATTTATACGCCGAAAATGATGTATATGTGAGAATTTTATGCATTATTGCTATGCGGCATTAACATGCAGCTTAGGTTTATAAGAAAAAGAATAACTGATAGATATCTTTTTTGTTTTTCTTTTAAATCCATTAAGATGTTTATTGAATCAAGAACTACATAGGACAGGTAGTTTATTAACATTTTAAGATTTTATATTTGCCTTTGATGATTAACACAAAAAGAGAGTTATTAATGTGTTTATTTAAATGTGAGTAATCAAAAGATTTAGTCGAGCAAGTACATAAATAAATATAAAGGAAGCAATGCAAGAATAGTGACAATTGACTTTCTAAGTACTTTTTTTTATCAAATAAACAAGAATTAGATGATAAGGCATATATGGTCAAAGCTTGACGTGTCTAATTTTTAACGTTACAATAATTGCATTAATTGAAGAGTTGTTAAAGAAGTTATGACCAAAAGAGTGAAGAGTACCAAAGTTGTGATGAAAAATTGTTTAACTCAACTTCAAATGGATACTATAAGCAGATGAATCAAAATTATGTGATAAATTATGTAATTTTATCTAGTTTCTAAATCAATGAGACTCATGTTAATCATAAATTTATGAACAAAATTATAGTCAATAAACTGAAACATATACAAGTTGTTATGATAGAGAAGATAAGTAGGTATAATGACTAAATGGAGTGAAATTATCCATTGTTTCTTATATGATAGAAATTTATATGAGTGTACTTTCCAATGTAAGAAACATGACATGATTTGGAACCATACAAAAAGAGTTATAAACATGACATTTTTTGAGAAATGTCAAAATTATCAAACTGAAGAGAAAAGAAAGTGTTTTCAAATTATTCTTGTTATAGAAATTATTATAAATAGGATATAAGCAAAAGATAAGATTTCAAATTTAAGATGTTATCAATGGAGATTATTATTTGTGCAAGTATTTTTTTTTTTTGGCATAAGATCAAGTCATTGAGAAAAAAGAGTTAACATAATTTAAATTTATCCTCGCATAAAAAGTCTCTTTTTGTTAAAAATTTATATCTACTTAACAAGAAACTTACAACTAGTAAAATAATGAACCCACAATATTTTTTAAAGAGTGCTTTTTGGAAAAATCAATTTTGAAACTTCAAAAAAAGTTATAGCAAAAAAATTTGGATTTGCTCTTTCAATCATAAGGTATCAATTAATTGCATTGATTAACTAGCATTAAAAAAGACAATATCCAACAATGCTTTAGAACTTTAGCTAATGCTTAAAATGGATTTTTTCTACTTCATTTGATGACTAAAAGGCTCAAACTTATATTAAAAAATTTTTATGAAGTAGCTAAAAACACTTTTCTCTAATGTAATATACATCTTTTAAGATTAAAAGAGTAAACAAAGAGAAGGGAAAAAGTTGCCCTATAACCTACCTAAAATAAAAAGAAAGGGATCAAGTTATATTTAATACCATGCATAAACCCAATTGTGAAAAGGTCTATGGATTATATATGATTTAGTTTATTTACCTTTAAAAGGGAAAGAGGGAAAGGGAGGCAAAAATACTATGGGTTTCCACTAAAAGAAAATGAAGGAGACCAAATCATACTCATTATCTTTACTTAAACTTACTTGGATAAAATCACAAAGACCTAATGTTATTCAATTACATTCAATCTATGTACCTTTGAGGTGGAAATGAAGAGAAGAAGGGAAGAAGGGTTGTAAGGCCTCTGAAATAAAAGGAGGGGGATTAAGTCTCATTTGATACCCTCACCTAAATTTATTTGGATAAAAGTACATAATTTAAGTGTGACTTAGTCCGTATATCTTTAAATAAAAGGAGGAAAGAGGGAAAGGGGGTTATAGGGCTTCATTAAAATAAAAGAATGGTGATCAAGCTACACTAAGCATCCTTACTCAAATTTATTTAAATAAAGAGGGAAGGAAAAAGGAAGGGGAGGGGACTATAGAACTATACTAACTAGGTAGTCTTTTGAAGTCTATTTAAATAAAAATACATAAACCAAATGTACTTAATCCATTTACTTTTAAAAAGGGAAAAGGGGGAAGAAGGAAGGAGAAGGGACATTGTAGGGACCTTTATATTAAAAAAAAAAGAAAAAAGATTGAATTACACTTGATACCTTTACTTAACTTACCTTAGTTCATTTGGATAAAGGTTTATGGATTGAATGTAACTCAATTTAAATACTTTTAATTTATATATTTTTAAAAGGAGTTATGAGACCTTTTTAAAATAAAGAGAGAAATTAAGTTATATTTGGTAACCTTACTTAAGTTCATTTAAACAAAGATATATAGATTAAGTGTGACATAGTATATATATACCTTTAAAGAGGGAAGGGGGAAAAAGAGAAGATAGGGGCTTATAAGGCCCCTAAAAATAAAGAAAGAGAGATTGAGTCATGCTTAATAGCCCTATCAAAGTCCTTTTCAACAAAAATGCATTGTTGTACTTTTAAAGGAGAAAAAGGGAAAGAAGGAATATTAGAAAGAGGAAATGTGAATCATTAAAAATACAAAAAGGGATCAAGTCACTCTTGGTATCTTTATTTAAGCCCATTTAGATAAAGACACATGAATTAAATGTAACTTAATTTATATACTCTTAAAAAAGTAAGCAAGGAATTAAAGAAAAAGAATTATAAGGGCCTTCTAAAATAAAGGAGGGGTCTTATCTAATTTTATTTGGATACAAAATACATGGGTCAAGTGTAACTCAATTCATGTACCTTTTTAAAGAAGAAGTGGGAAGAAGGAAAGAAAATAAAAGCTATAAGGCAAAAAGGTGAATTAAACTATACTCGATACCTTTATCTTAGTCCATTTGGATAAAGGTGTATAAACCAAAAATAGTTTGGTCCAAGTATCTTTAAAAGGGAAAATAGGAGAAAAGGAAAAAAAAAAAAAAGAGGAGAAAGGAAGTTATAGAGCCTATTTAAAACAAAAAGAGAAAAACCTATATATATTTGATAGCCCTCTCTAAACCTATTTGAATAAAGTTACATGAATCATTTGTGATTTAATTTAAATGCCTTTAAAATAAAAGGAAAAAAGGAGTGTTGTAAGGCATCTATAAAATAAAAAGAAGGAAATAAAGCCACACTTAATAGTGTTACTTAAACTTAATTAGATAAAAATATATAGATTAAGTGTAACTCGATTTGTATACTTTTAAAGAGAAAAAAAGGAGTTAAAGGGTTATAAAACCCTCTTAAAATAAAAAAAGAGAGATCAAACTACACTTAACACCTTTACCTAAATCCATTTAGATAAAGGCCTATAGACTAAATATAACTTAAACTATGAACCTTTAAAAGGGAGAAAAATGAAAAAAGAACTATGAGACTTTCCTAAAATAAAAAGAGGGAGATTGAACTTTACTCAATAACTTTACACAAATCTATTTAAACAAAGATATAAAGACTAAGTGTAATTCAGTTCATATACTTTTAAAAAGAGAAGATATAGAGTTAAAGGTTATAAAAGCCCCTTAAAGTAAAAAGAATAGGATAGAGCCACACTTAATACCTTTTCTTTAATCCATTTGAGTAAATGTACATAAATAAAATATAACTTAATGCATATACTTTTAAAGGTGAAAAAAAAAAACAAATGGATAAAGGGATAAAGGGTTATAAGGCCCCTTTTAAATAAAAAGAAGAAAATTAAATCACATTTGATATTTTTCTCTAAACTTATTTGGTTAAAAGTATATAAATTAAGTACAACTTTTATCATAAAAGAGGAAAAAAAAAGAAAGGGAGATTGTGGGGTTATAAGACCCCTAAAATAAAGAATAATTGACTTAAACTTATTTAAATAATAGTACACGAATTAAATATAACTTGATTCATATATTTTTAAAAGATGAGGGAGGAAAAAGAGTTATGAAATCTTTTTAAAATTGAGAAAAAAGAGCTAATTACAATTGGTACTATATTTTTGTCTATTTGAATAAAAATATTTAAAATAAATGTAATTCAATTTATTTATTTTTTAAAAAAAGAGAATAGTTAATAAAATTATAATTTTTTCTTAAAATCATGAAAAGAGACTAAATTATAATCAATAACTTTACTTAAAATTCTTTAATTTAGTAATTTAATAATATGAAATTTCCACGAGAATTATTTATCTTTAAGAAGTTACATTTAATTCATAAAACTACTTTTTTTTTATTAGAGAGAAAATAAAAAAAAGAAATTAATATAATTTTTAATTTTAATGTTCTAGAAAATATATTATATGTAAGTAAGACCATTATTTTTAGACTAACATTATCCTTAATAAATGCATAAACTAGCAATTCTCGTAATGGAATAGACGATCTGCTTTTAGTTGCGTACTAAGGATATATGCATAACATTTTCCGGTGAAAAAAATGAAGAAGAAGGCATAAGTTGAATTCAAGAGAGGTTAATAAATATAACCACTTTGCCAATTAAATGAGCTTTTGGGCTAACAAATGTAAAGAGTTGACTTCTCATCGGAAAAGTCTTTGGGATTCAGTCTTCATCAAACTATGGCGACGTGATGACAATAGGCAATTGCTAAAATAGACAGATCAAAGACCGCGAGCATCACGAGTTAGCAGCAATCCATTTTGTTTTCACCTCCCCCGCTGAAGTTAAGAAGTAAGGAAAGGAAAGTAAAACAACAAACGTTGAAAACAACGGGACAAGGGAAAAAAAACCTTAACTGAGGGCGATGCATCAAAACTTAAGAGGCAGACATCGTGTAGGAGCACGAAAAATACAGATTAGTCTTATGGCTGATTTTTCATCATCCATGTCTCCCCTCGAAACCATCTTTGGCTCTAGCATAACAAGTATGTTCTTGATATTGTTATAATGCCCCATTGAAAGCTTCGGAAGATAGCCCGAGCCAAATGATCCTGTTTAATTTTGATTACGTGGTTTGTTCTCCTATCATATAAATGGTTTTATCAAGCGTGAGTTTGTGAACAATACTTGAAGGTCAAGTGCAACTGTAAGTGTGTTGAGTGTTTTGAACAATACTTGAAGTTGGTTTTCCACGCACGTAATCTATATGGCAGTGCTGCAGACAGATAGAGCCACCCAATAGCCAGGCGGCCGGTCAGAAAAATTGGTCCCCGCCGGCATGATGGTGACTCTGCATAGCGAGTCGCTTTAGCCATGCATAGCATCCACGGAAGTGGTCTACAGTGGCCACTGTTGTCTTGAATATATTTTCAATAAAATTCTAGCAATTATTTTTTCTGTGTCTTTACTGCAAACATGTTACGAATGAATTTTCAATTCATTAAGATTAAGTTTTTTCACAAAAGTCTTTGATCTTATGTGTCCAGAATTTTACTAGTAAAGTACTTGAAGTGAAGATTGAACAATTATTGACAAGGAAAAAAAATAAAATAATATATATATATATATATATATATATATATATATATATATATATATATATCTTCGTTGATATGGTAAAATTGCTTCTTTTTTTTATTTTTTTTTCTCTCAACAAGGTAAATGCTATGCTTAGTTTATTTTTTTCCCCTTCTTCTTTTTTTTTTCCCTTTAGCACATGAAAGATGTTTCCATTATTTTATTCCGGTAATTTATAACAATGCCGCAATTATATTTATTTAGTAACGAAAAAGAAGATAAAATGTGTTTTGCCATCAGTAGCATCAGTAGCAGTTTAAAACGCATTGAGCATTCATTTCAAGTCAACGATTTGATTGTGCGATGACACTTTTGTGCATTACAAATAAACATTTGAGAAAAATAAGCACATGAAGGAGAAAAATGTGCCGGTTGGTGATGGAGGTAGATTCATAAAATAATAATAATAATAATAATAATAATGATAATGAAAATAATAATAATAATAATAATAGAGCTCTTCTAGAATCGGAAACAAATTTTCTCAAAGAAATTAAAAATGCAGTAATGAAAAGTTGTATAGTGGGTTGGGAGAATGGAAGAGCTCCGACTAGTAAAAATCATGGCTAGTGGTAAAAAAATTATTTATTATTTTGAATTCAAATCTCAATTAAAATATTTAATGAAACTAAATATACACACAAAAGGTTTGCGCCTGTCATCATCTCTTTGTGTCCATGATTGAATGGTTAAAGCACGGCTCTGTGTCAATGGAATCTCATCATTCGTACATACCGAATCGGTGTAGTGTGTTCATATCATAACATATGAACAGTGAGAACTAGTATGCTTGTCGAGATTAGAACTCACATGGAAAAAAAATAGAATTATGGATTGAATCAAATATAAGTTTCACTGTTGCTTTGTTGTGTGTATCAAAGGGTTATTTAATTGACTTCGAATTATCTGTTACTGTCTTAGAGATCAGAGAACATGGAGATTTAAAGGAATGCTTGTAATCTCATGGCGGAATCCCTGTACGGCAGTCAACGTGGCCACATAGCCAGTGAGCAAAATTTTAGGTCAATTATATTCCTGCGAAGGCATTCCATGGGCGTCTGCGATGGTCCTTCACAAGAAGTGTGCACTCCTGCTGAAGGTAATCTATCATCATTTAATTATCACCTATGAATTGACGCATCACTTATTCCATTGTTTTTGATGCTGAGGAGGACTGAAAATGGTTTGTGGAGGCTATGCAATCACATGAAAGAGATAACTCTTGTCAAGCAGGCCCCGGAGGAGGCCTTGGAGGCTCAAGGAGTTGCTCCTGCTGACATTGAAGGGAGACTAGAACTCATAGGAAAAAAGGAACAAATAAATAAATAAATAAAGATTTATGGATTGAATCAAATATGCAATATTCACAGACAAAAGTAGTTTCCAACCGGATTGTTGGGTGTCATCTGGCTTTAAAATTTTATGGGGAAAAAAAGAAAAAAAGTTAAAAAGAATGGAGGAGGAGGTCGGACCCCCCCAAAGTATTTCCTGGCCCCAATTCCAGAATCCATATATATTAAATTAGATGTTCACACAAGAAAATGAAGGAGAACGTCTATTCCCGTGGACGTCACTCATCAGCAGGCCATCCCCGTGAACATTGCCCATTTATTAGGCACCTTTAAACTTACGGCGGTCCCTCTTTTTATTTTTATAAGAATTTTTTTCTCTGAAAATGTCCTGTTTCTATTGCCTGATGTGATTTCTAGGAGGAAGAAGGGGCCGAGACATTTCTGCATCAATGAAAGAGTGTCGAATTCGTACATTGTGGTTTGAGTGGTCTTTTTTTTTTTTTCCTCAAACCTTGTTGAAGGAAGGACACAAATCCAATCGGGCAATGGTGGATGGAGTTGGCTGCCTCAGTCATCCTCATGATTCATGCAGCGGCCATTCATGAACCATGTGTCCCACAATGAATTATCACGGAAATCACCAAAGCTCCTACTACGAATGAGAAAATAGCACTGTCATAAAATATGCAACAAAAAGTCCGATACAACCGTGGATAAAAAGAACCACCAAGTGAATAGTTAGCAATAATCCTGTGGAAGTGAGACAAGAGGGCATAATCATGCAAACATTGATGGTGAGACGAGCATGATGCTTAAGGTGGTCTTGGCCTTCTTGAATATTAGTTCTTCTGCAAATTGGAAAACGATGGTCGGTCTTTATTCCCAACATTTGCAACGGTCTTGACGATGTTCAGTTTATCAGCTATCTATTTCCACATCGATGCATTCAAGTTCTACTACTCCCATTATGCTTCACAAGTTTGATACACATCTCGATGCACCACAAGAAGAAAAATGAAAGTAGCATCAACTCGGGAAGACATCAGTCTGACTCTCAAACTTGTGCAGCTACAGAAATGAGTGGTATCCCAGCTCTGTTTGGAGCTCGTTTCCTAAATGAGTTATAAGCGCATTGAGGTTTGTGAGTAGCTTGGTAATAAATTTGTTCACAATATTTTTTACACTCCCTTTCTAAGTATATAGTATATATTTTATATTATACACTAAAATTATTTGTTTATAATTTTTTAATTATTTTTTAAAATAAAATATTTTTATCTTTTTAATTTTAATTATAACAACATATTTTCATAATTTTAATTATTTTTATTAAAATTATAAACTTAAATAATTTTAGTGTAGGCATGGAAGTCCTAATTTAAGGCTCGATGATGTAGGCATACCACATCTTAGTTGTACAACAGCCAATTCATTAAAATATTATTCAATTTCGAATGCATTAATTTTAATGGTAGAGAAGGAAGACGGAGAGAATAAAACATGACCAAACTTTTGAAGCGTTGATCTCACATCATCCTGTCAAGGAAAAAAAAAAAAAAGTGTGAATATATGATTAAAAATTTTATGTTAAAAAAGATGGGTAAGTAAAAAAAAAATGTATACAAATAGAAATACCCATAAAATTAAAAATTCAATATTTTAAAATTTTTGTTATTTACTTAAATTATTCTTCAACCATTAGATTTGCCTATTCCCTAATAAGTGACGTCAAAACTGAATATTTTTCATCAGTTTGCCAGCACATCCATCAACGAAGCATATTCTTAACTTTTTATCTTTTTCGTAAAAATTAAAATTTAAAGCATAAATTTGAAACTAAAAGTTCAAACGATTTTATTGCTAGATTTTGTAACTAGTGGTTAAAGTATGTCTTTAACTAATACGATTTATTTACACTTTATGTTATATTAATGGAAATTGGATTTAAGATGTAAGGATTAATCCATTTTCCAAGCTAGTTATACACTATTTGAGACAGAAGGTTTTGCTACAGTTTATACAATGGCTTTTATTTCTTCTCTCTAATTAATGTTAAGATTAATCTATACAAAGGTTGACACGCAACGAAAAACCTCCTTGCAGACACTCTTTTTGGGTTTGCTTTGCAGATAATTTGTGTTTTGTTTCGTAGTATACAAATTCGTGTCTTTAAGTGATGCTTTTTTATTTTTTAATTTTTTTTACTAATAAAAAAAAAACTTCTATTCGAGAGGGGGGGAAAAACCCCTTTTATTTTTCAGGGTAATATTCAATTAACACACAATTAATACAAGTAACGTCGACACTCAATCACTTATATAACGGAAAACGGCCAATAATAATGCCACTATTAATAAAATATGAAGTTAAGACTTTCAATTTAAAATGAAGAAAAAAATTAAGTAGAATAAAAATAAATGAGTAAATTTAATATCATATATTTTAATTTAAAAACATTAAATTTATGAGTTGTTTTTATTTATAAATTACTTATCCTTTGAATTTTTTTTAAAATTACGTAACTTATATTTAAAATTTTAACAAACGGACAGTGAGACATTAACAGGAGTTCGAAACTTCGTCAACAGGGAAGCACAGAGCGAGAGAGAGACAGAGAGAGAGAGAGAGAGAAACAAATGTGTGGGCTCCACCTTAATATTTCTCAGTTTCCCAAAACGCCCTTGGTATCAATTATCAGGAGCGCAGGCTGGTAGAATCGGACGGTCGGATATCTCCGACATGAAGGGGACCCACTGGGACAAAGGCCCGTCCGAAACAAGACCCGCCTTGCTGACTTGTTGTTCGCCCAAAGTGGGCCCAATCACGCGGGGCCCGAAAACGATCCGACGTTGCCGCTAGAGGCAGGTAGGGTCGACGCTTTCACGTCAATGAAAATGGGCCCCTACCCCGATGGGGCTGGTTAGGGCCCGATAACCAAATTATGGGTATCTTTTTTGGTTGTCCAAAGGAAGGCAAGCTGTTGTTCGGCTGCCTACGTTGTGTCGGGTCCAGCTAGCTGTAGGGATTATGACTCTTGTGGGGAGGTAGAGTGGACCCAATTTTGTGTTGCACGCATTTTCAGGCCCAACTTGCAGTAAAATGTTCTTCACCAACATTTTACCGAATTGGCCAATGGATTCTTTTTTTTGGGGGGGGGGTTTATTTTTTGATAACTTGCGCATCGTCTGGCGTGGTTGTGAAATGACTTGTGCGTCGGCTGACGAGAGCATCTAGAGCACTTTGTGAACATGGGCTCAAGCCCAACTTCACTTAGTCAGCTCAACATTTGCTAATTCAACTTATGTTCGTAAGGCATCTGCTACAGAGCATGCCTAACATAACCAAATTGGTCAAAAGCAAAAGGCTAGCTAGATCTGGAATCTCAAGGCACTCAGCTCCCACAACAAATGCATCTTACCCTACAAAGAAAAGAGCTAACAGTGCATTCCCTCCCTGTGTACACATACAATTGCTTTGAGCACAAGCACAACCGTACTCAAATGGAAATTGCAAACGCGGTCAAACAGGGACCTTTTTTTTGTTTTGTTTTACTTTTTTTTCAAGCCAGAAGGATATCGGAATACAACAAGCGACCATATAAAGCTAATAAAGAAACCTACTGGTTAGAACGGTAGCCGATGCGTTCTGTGAGGCAAACACACTAATCTATACTTGCCGATACCCCTAACATCTCAATGAAGCTCTCCTTTTACCATCTAACTTCCCCAGGCTAACTGTCCTTTGCATTTCTTTTCCTTCTCGTGAATCGTAGATGTAAAACCCACTTACGGTGTGCAACTATCGTGTACATCAGTCAGTCGGTGGTATTCAAAATATATGGACGTCATCAGCCGCATTTCTCATAATGTCAAAAGCAGTGAACACAAGCCTGCAAGTTAGAATTTGCTATATTAGTAGAGGAGACAGAGGGAAAGAGCAAGTACCCAAGCTTCTCAGTTGGCCGGCAGACAAAGACTGTCTTTGGCCAAAACTGAGGGAAAGAGTAACCCCAATCACCCACCAGCAAATAAAAGGAACAAAAAAGAAAAAACCACAAAATAGATGAAATACGATAGAAAAAGACAAAAGGAAAATTTAGAGTAGTATAATCAAGGATAAATATGTTGTATGCTAACCCACACTACAAGTACAACTCTCTCTAAATTACAAGATGGACTGGGTAGAAACCAACTATTTGAACACACTGATTTTTTGCAACATCAAGCAAAATTCTGGATATTGATATTCATACAAATTGTAACTGTTCTCTCTCTCTCTCTCTCTCTAAATATATCTATCTATTCCTGAGACATATAAAAACTTCAAGCAGATCTGACAGAAGCTTGCACATTAACTCTGATGAATGGCACATGGATGGATATATCAAGTGAAACAGTAACAACAGAATATCACATCAACATTCACTTCCAGTAACAGAATCAAGCCACATGCCACTGCTTCAAAAAGTTTGAATGTGATGTATATCAATTTAATACATATAGTTTAGAAGCTGATAGAGGCAAATTACATGTCATTTCTAGAAAAAATTTGAATTACTTCTCAATACACACGTTTAGCAAAATTCAGTTTCTTGTCGAAAAGTTCATATACTTTTGGGGCCGGATTTCCCATTTTATCTTTTTTCTCTTTCCAAAAATGGATAAATGTTAGGGTGCATACAAGACATATGAATCAATGCTACAGGGGACTACAGATCAGAATACAAGTGGCAGAACAACCCACAAATGTAGATGTAGATAACTAATTCTTTTCAATATCCTATTGGTGAAACATTAACAGATGGTACAGACACATGCACTCAGTAAAATACAGATAAAATTAAATACCATGGTTTAGCATATAAAGGGAAATGGTGTCATAGGAAAACAATTGGTTGAGTGCTATATGATATCAGTTCATACAATTCCAAACAACAAGAAACAGGGACCTGTGGAATGGTAATATGGACAAATGCTAACCTATTTCATAGCAGCAAAACATTTGCATATCCAGACTGGATTTCACTGTCAAAGTTTCTATAATTCAAGGAAAGAGGAACGAAAGTCTAAATCTTCATTGAAGTATAGCGATACGATGCCTGCAATAATTCTATCCAAAATAGGACGGACAAAGTTGATTAGAGCAAAATTATTCGGCAAATTTTTTTTAACAAAACAAGCTTATACATCAGGATAAATCTACTAGAAAGATGAAAGCGGTTAATCAGAAAACAGGACAATTACATTATAAGGGTACAACAAACCTGATCATGGTAATGGCCAAGAAGATTGAGTAGAAAACAAGTTTGATCACTCGACTCTTCTTCTCCAAATTAAGACTTCTGAAAACTTCAGTGACATCAATAAGATGCTGCCGTTTCATGAACCTGAGTGGTTGGAGAGAGAGTATACAGTGGAAATATAATCAGAGAAGCACAGAAAGCACAAACCAAACATATCACAAGCTACTTTACTCAAATCTTTCAGTTTCCTACAATCTGGCAGCATTGGGAGAATGATAATAATATGAGTTTCGAAAGTGCTTAAAAGTAACAGTTTCCCAACCAAAAGCCATGTACATCACAACATTTTTCACCATTTCCAGCTATTACATATCTATTTGATAAAATATATCAAGTTTTATTACATATCGCAGATGGCAACAGATCTTTTCATGACTGGTCACTGTTTTGTGAAATAAAAGTATTTACATTATTAACTGACAAACAAGAATGAATCGGGCTCTTTTTTGCCTTCAACTAATTTGAGACTCTTTGCCATTGAAGTAAGCACAATATAATTCCAATTTTGCGAGACTTTTAGAAACATCGAACCATGATCACGGACAACAAGAACAAGATGAAGAGTATTTGGACCGGAACCAAGATTTTCTGTGCCAAAAAACCAGGTATTAGGTCCAAAGAATAATTTGGGCAGGAACATAAAAGGCATTGGGGGGAAAGATACAACAGATCACATCCACACCAATTAGAAGAAACACCAAAAGGCATAATTGGTTTTGTTACATGCTTCTAGTTTAAGTCAACAACTCCATTCAATTAATCCACTTGTTGTTTCTCCGATAACAAAAGTTGGTACCAAAAAGAAACCCAATAACTAGCAGTGATCGCACAGAAAATAAAGAAGCTTATAGGCCAACCCAACCAAGATGTAATAAACAGAAATGAAACCGAAATCAAAACAGCATTACCCTTGAAAAGGAACAGGCCCATACTAACAGCAATCTATCTGTACTAACCAACCCAGAATCCGTTACAACTTAATAATCAACAATAGACTGGGGGTGCTTGCATGTTTACTCTCTCTCTCTCTCTCTCTCCTTTTTCTTTGAGTGTAGCAGAAAACCTATTTTTATGTCGGGTCCAACTTAAATCGTTTCTCCAACTAGATCCCACTTGAATATTTTTAACCTCACAGCTAGAAAATCCCTAAACTTGGAAGACTACAATGAGAATAAGAAACATTCAGAAACAGAGATTGTATGGGGCGCAAACTACAAACGAAATGTGAAAGAGACAATCTTTAGGCTTTTCGGTAAAAGTATGGCATAACAACAATTTAAAGGAGGAAAAAAAAAAAAGAAGGAAAGAGTTACAGCATTGCGTGATAGCAAGAAAGGGGGAGAGCCAGGAGGAACATGAGCCAGTGGCCAGTGAGGAGGAAAAGAAGGCAGAGCAGGCCTTGCAAAGCGAACTCGGGAAGAACCCAGTAGTTAATAAGAGCCGTTGCCTCAAATGGGTTCACCTGGTCGGCCTCCAAGTCCGTCAAGGCCAATAGCTACAGCACCACGATGGCATTAAAAACTTCCGACAAATATTAAAAAAAAAAAAGGAAAAGAAAAATAGAGAAGCATGTGAATTAAAATGGTGGGGTTTCAAGAGAGAGGGGAATGAAAGAAGAAGAAGAGGGAAGGAAATAGCAGAACCCACCTCATAAAAGAGGATGGCGAGGAGGCCAAGTTGCATAAGTACACAAAGGAACCAGAAACACAAATACCAGACCATTTTTTCTTTTTTTTAGGACCCAAAAAACAGACACAAAGATAGAGAAACTGAGAAAGAGAGTTCAGCCGCCCCCCACGGCACTAGGAACTGCCTGTTCGTGGGGGTTGTTGGATCCAATTAGTAGAATCTCCCCAAGTGAAGCACTTGTTAGACTTCACAGGTGGATGTATGCTCATTGATGAGTTTTGGCTTTTTGGGCTAAAAGAAAAGAAAAATAAAAAAAAAACGGAGAGAAAAAGTGTTGGAAATTTTGTGCCTGTGAGATTACTCGAGTGTTCATAGCAAGAGTTACTAATTGTGCGAAAATTTTGCGGCGATGAAATAATTCATTAAAAAATTCAATTGAATTAAATAAAATAAATAAATATAAATTGTTAGATAAATTTCATATTCTCTGTGCACCTCTCCTTACATTTCTATATAGTTAAGCCTATTCTTTATTGAGTTTGTGTGTTTCTGTGCTCGTGTAGAGCTGATTCTCGAGGCAACAGCTTTAGATGGCTTTCTTCTTTTCCAGAAAAAACAAAAAAAAAAAAAAAAAAAGAAAAAGGGTTGCCCCTTGGATGATATCTCAAGTTGTTAAAAAAAAGTTATATTTTCATTTTTGAGGCATCAAATACTAATTTGAAAAAAAAAAAAAAAAGTAAGAAATTTATAAAAATTATTTAAATTATATATAATTTATAATTTAATAAATTTTTTAATTTTTTTAAAAAAATAGAGGTCGGGATTATCTAAAGTAGACCCAACTTATGCCCATCTCTGTGGAGGAAAAAGAACTCATGATGGGTCCATAGGAGGCGAACCTAAGAAGTCACTCGGCCCTTATCATAGTTTTAGAAATTGGGCCGGATTGACAGTTGGACTGAAGATTCAATAAACTGACCATTGATCCGATTCAGTTGGGTGAAATTTTGATTTAAGGCATGAACCAGACAAACTCGTTCAACCTAGATTGACTTGAACGGTTCGACTGTTTGGTCGAGCCAATGAACTAAAAAGGTTTGGCTTTTGTTAATTATTTTTCCATTTCGTTAAAAAATTGTGTGTGTGTGTATATATATATATATAAGTCTTATTTTAATAACATTTTATTTTTATATAATATATAATTATTAATTATTTTTTGAAAAGTATGAGCCTAACCTTTATCACATATCAATTATTTTTAATTAAATTCAAAAGACAAGCAATGTTAAAAAATAAATAATAATAATAATAATAATAAAAGAGAGATCATTATCATTATTTGAATTTTATAAATAAAAATAATTTTTGTTCATTAAAATAGTTGTCAGATCATAAATTAAAAAATTATAATAATTTTTATTTTTATAAATTAGATATTTTTAAAAAATAAAATTTTAAGTTTTAAAAATAAAAAGTTAGTTTTTCAATTACTAAATTGCCCTCAGGACAAACAATCTAATTATAAAAGATGCACAACAATCATTTTACACTGCCTGATTTGCCGGTAACAACTCGACCGTAGGCACATTCAGGCCCTTTTCATTACAGGCGGCTATTCGGCATAACCTTTAATATGTACTTATGCCCTAAAATAGCAGCGTGTGATGGTAGTTGGCATGGGGGGGAGGGGACTCGAAAATCGTGCAATCTGCTGAGAACTGTTTAAACCGAATTGTGCAAATTCGCATCCATCAAAACTGAGGAAACAACAATCAAAATGTGTCATTTTAATTGCGCCACAGGACCATTGAGGAGTGGCATATCTAAACCTAAAAGATGTCCTTTAATTTGAAACTTAAAAAAAAAAAAAATTGACAGAACCAAAAATCGATGCTATTATTTGTTGTCTCGTCTTGGTTCTACTGCTTGGCTATTGTTGCTTTGCTGCCCACTGCCATCTTTGTTTGCTGCCATTCTACTTGAGTTACTCTATCGACCATGTTTAGTTGAATATAGACAAATGCTATTTCCAATTAAAGGAATTTGTTACTAAAGTATCTAGAACTTCTCCTAAAGACATGTTGCTGAATAGATCTAAACAAAACAAATAGGGCATATTACCAATTAGAGAACGGAAATGCCATTTCTGAAAGTATTTGCTGAAAGATTAAATATTTTTGCTTTCGGAATAATACCCACCAATATATATATATATATATATATATATATATATATATATATTTTTTTTTTTTTTTTTTGGAATGTCCGTGAAAGTGATTGTCTGAGATACATATTGCCCATATGACAAAGATAGAGTTGGAGGATAAATAGAGTGAACCTATAAAGGGGTTATTTTTAAGACTTAGAAACACACTAATTTGATATTGTTTGGAAAGTTTTTCAATCTCTAGATTCATTCCTTCTGTCAACTTCCCTTTCTCATTCAATTCTTCTTCCTTCTCCTTCGTTGCTGCTGCTTGCAATCTTTTTTCCTAAGCTTATTGTTTTTGTTTCAATCATTTGTTTTTCTGCTAGCATACCTTCTTTCTGTCTCTTCGTCAAGTAACTAACTGCTATCAGTTCTGACCTCATAAATCTACAATCCAAACCTTGCTTCTCCTAAACTTTTATCACGTTTACTAATGATTCCACATATTTGGGGGGAAACTCGACAATCCAAAACAACCATGTTTCTCACCTGAAAGAGGAAAAGGTAGTGGTAGCAATAGAGCAATTCACTTTGCTTTGCTTTGTCAGGACGCGAGAACACCATGTCACGACGTCGTTACCTTCTCTCCAAAAGATAATTTGTTGAAGTACACAGTACACTCGTTTATAAGACCCAAATTATTCCTTTTTCGTGACAACACGAGAGTGAGATGACTGCAACCCATTACAACCAGCTCTAAATCATACCGGAATATAGCAAAAATACGAGGATAACAATTCTCTATCCACTTTTTTGCTGAAATAAGTTAGAAAAAAAAAAGTCTTTAATATTTTTAAAATTTTAATATATATTTTTTTTTCAATTTAATCTTAAATGTTATTAATCTTTTTTAATATAATATAATTAAAAATAAAAAATAAAATATTATATCTCATAACTAATATATAAAAATTTATACAGAATATATATATTGATAATTAAGATATTTTTTCAAATACCTAGTCATCATTAATAAAAATTAATAATATATAAAAATATGTATAAAAATATATATTAATCAATATTTTGAATATAAAAAAATATATAAATAAATACGTATTAATAACATATTTTTATATATTAGTTATTAAATGTAATATCTGATTTATTTTTTATTATTTTTATTGTACTACATTAAAAATAATTAGTACTAAAAAATATTTAAGATTGTATTAAAAAAATTTAAAATTGTTTTTTTATATACTTAAATATGCATGAACAACTTGTTTTTTTTCGTTTTCTTCCTTCACCTGCCATAGAAAGGCATGTACTTCCAAGGGGCTCTGAAGGCTGAATTCGGACGGCTACTTTCCGTTTTTGGTGTCGAGGGAGGGTGGCTTTGCAAGTACCGGATTTTCTTGCTCAAACTGCAACGACAACACACCCTCAGTCAAGGCCGTGTCACCCATTACACGTGGAGAGCTCCGGTTTACTTGTTGAATTATTATTATTATTTATTTTTTTATTTTTTTGCGTAAAATATTTAATAAGAGACAATATTTTTGAAAAAAAGATATTTTTTTTCTGATATTTAGTTAAAATACTAATATTTGATGAACAAAGTTAAAAATCGGCAAGAATTTTCAGACTGCCCCTCTTCTGTTTTTTCTCCCTTCATTTATTCTTCTTTGTTTTTATTTTTTTGATGGTTTTGAGATTGAGAGAAAATTTTTTAAAAAAATAGTAACTATTTTTCATTTTTTTAATTTTATAAAATATTTTATGAACAATAAACAAAATTTTCGTGGATTTAAAAACATTTTTTATTAATTTTATATTTTTTGAAATAAGTAATAAAAAAATAATATATCTCTATTTCTCAATATATATATATATTGCGGGAGCAGTGGTTGTTCAACGGCTGAGCAGAAGATAGGAAGGATGAGCTGGAGATTTAATAAAATGAAGCAATCGTTAAACGAATCCAGCCATTCATTCAATTATTTAAATTATTTTTTATTTTATTTTTTTCAACATTTAAAAATAAATTAATCCAACCATCTTTTAAATGAGTAAACTAATTTAAAACACTGGTTCTTACTTCAACCGATGGGTCGAGAGAGCCACGGAAGGCTGGGCGGCGCTGCTCCTGAGGGTCTTGGGGGGACGTTTCCACAGGGATCGTCGGGAAGTGGAATCTAGGCGGACACTTGGTCTTGAAAAAACCATCATATTTTGTCAAAATCGTACTACAGAGATGAAGCCCAAAATGGCAAGTGATGATAATAAATACCACAACCTTTAGCACGTAATCCGCAGTCTGCAGATATTAATGGCACGGCGTAGTGCATATTAGTCACCCAAAATAGCTACCTAACACTACCGACTATACCTAACTTTAACGACTCTATCTATATATATATATATATATATATATATACACACATATATATAGAAACACCTTTTTATTACAACATTTTTCTTCCTTAAGGACAACCATCTCCCATCTAATTTTAAAGGGTAACTATGAAACTTTTATTCGTTCAAGGGAACGAAGCATTAAATCTAAGAAAAAAAACAACCCTGGAGTGTGGGCCAATTGCTTAATGGGGGGCACATTCTCTGCAAACATCATTTACTAAACACTAGAGCATGAAACCCTGCCGGCCATTACAAGAAAAGCCCTTTGGCCCACGCCTGTCGAGGGAAAAAAAATGTCAGCATCCTCTGAAATGGAAAGAATTCCCACGAGACATGCTTAAACTAAAACAAGCAGGGAATCCAATTAAACACACGGCCACAGTTGTTCCCTCGTGACATTGGTTTTGGGTTCTTCTGGGGCCCCCCACTCCCCCTCTAACTCAACTCTCTTTAATAATAATATTATTATTATTTTTTATTTATTTATTTTTAATAATAAAAAATATAATTAATGCATTTTTTTTTTTGTATTTACTTATACGTCTTTAGGCAAGTCTAACTAATTTTATATTTTTTTAAAAGAAAAAGTTGAGTTAATAATATTTATTAAAATAAATAAAAAATAAAAATTAAATCGATAAAATAAAAAAATTATTTTATGTTATTTCTAATAAATAATACTCGTCGGTGCTTAAAAAAAGCAACACACGTACAAATGTTGTTTGGCCTCCATAACCCCAATAAATCATTACTTAAAGTAGAAGTCTTTCTTCACCCCTTTTTGAGATAATATAAAAGGACTACCTTTGCCTTCTATGATTTTATCACACACGAGCCCACAGAGAGAGAGAGAGAGAGAGAGAGAGAGAGAGAGAGGCATCGAAGCAAATGCAATCTCACGTGTACTTGTTTCCCTCCACACAACCACTTCTTTCTTTAACAATGGGGGGGGGGGCTTTGAATGTGAAAGCATCGGCTCGTATCTCTCTCACCATCATTTTCCCTTTTCTTTTTCGTAATTGACTTTATTAGTTTACTTCACAGATCCCGCGGGGAAGTAGAGTGGGGATCACAGGAACATGTGAGGATGACGAGTCCATTAAGATTTGAATACTCTTTGGTAACAGTTTAGGCAACCTTAGTTGGGTGGTGAGCAAAGTCCCAAATATGAAAAAACAAAAAAACCAAAAACCATTCTGACAGTTTTTGTATATCTTATCAGATGAAAGAGTGAGACATCAGCTGCAACATCGTTTGGCCACAGTATAATAAACTTCAAAGTTGTGGTGCAGTTCCCATGCCTCAAAAAGAACAGTAATCGTGATGGTAATTATGTACCGATATGAATATTGTTTATTACTAAAATTAAATTACAAAAAATATATTCGATGTCGTGAAGAAACAAAAAGAGAATTTTGCTCCTCTTGCGTAGCAAATTTATCCTTTGAAGAATCATTTTGTTTAAAGTTTTATGCTTAACTCGCACGGGAATAAAATTGATGCCCTTCTTTTTTCTTTTTCTCTCTCTCTTTTTTTTTTCTCTCTGTTTTACGGTGATGTTAATAAAAATAATTATATTATATAGACTCGTAAAATAAATATAAAATAAATACGTGTTTATCATAATTAGTTGTCAAAATTTGACACAAAATAAATACTATCATATTATGATCCTTAGTTGAGATTTGACACTTTTTTCAAAAAATAAAATTCTCATTTTAATATATGAGGCGGGACCAGCATCATGCATTTCATGTACGAGAAAATTATTGTAAATTCAAAGAAAAATTCCAAGATCTTTAATTTTCAAGTATATTTTAAGAATATTTTAAAATATAATTTAAAATCATTACAAATTATATTAATTATGTCATCAAAGTTTTTTTTTTATTGTTTTGATTTTATTTGTTAAGAATTTTTTTGTATTTAATTAGAGTATTCTATCATTTAACTTAACTTGAGATCTTTAGTTAGTGTAATTTTAAGTATTAAATCATTTCAATAAATTATCACTCGCAAGTTTTATATACGAAACTTCTCTTCAAAGAATCATTCATCCTTTGATATCCTACCTTTTCGGCGCTTTGCATTCACAATTTTGACGCTGCATAATTTGTATAATTGCGTTGGTCATTAATTAATAGATTATTTTTGTGCTGTAAATGTAATTAATTAGTCGATTACTTGCTTCTACGGTTCTAGCTTTGCAATTTGCACTTACAATGTAATTTAAATATATATATATATATATATATATATATAAATTCAGTTGAAAATTTCAATCTAAATCGTTGAAATGCAATGCAGTATACAAATCATTAATGCTAATAGTATAACAAGTTTGCATTTATAACTTTGTATTTGAATAGTTATCATAGAACCAGTGTACTTCTAGTCTCAATACAATAAAATTGTATTTTGAGTAATGCGCACTCCCCCCTCGAGTACAGCCTATGATTAATTAGCCTTTCCAGTGCAATGTCACAACGTGTTGCGGGATACGTTCGCTTAATTAATCAAAATGTAATGAAGCATGATGAAATGTAAACAGATTAATTAGAATCTCTATTCAATTACCAAAGGCAGCCCTAAAGTTAGGACCGAATAGTTTCTATTCGTGCATGGTGTGCGAGGAATGGTGCGTTTTCTCAACAAACAAACAAACGCCTGCCTACAAAAAAAGTGTCGAAACAACCCACATCACGAAACCCGTTTTGTTTGTCTATGGTTCTCATGCTCTATCATTCTTCTTCATTATGGGTCTGTGATAATCACCGTCTCAAAGACCTCGTTATATACCAGTTTGTTTTCTGTACTTTTTACTTTTATGTACACACCTCTTTCTTGTTTTACCAATAAATATAATCTTCTGTTTGATGCGTTGAAAATTTCGAGAAAAAAAAAGGGGGGGTGAATTAGAACAAAGTTATACATTTATCTTATTAAAATCAAATCTTGAAGAGGAATGAAAAGCCTAGAATTCCATCTTAAAAATGTCTAGTTTTCCGACGAGAAAAGATATCCGAAAATATATCAGGCAGAATATTTTATTTAATTTTATTTTTCTGATTTTATTTTAAAGATGACGACTTTTTGATATTGATGCCAATTAAAGTTGTTATTCTCATCCTGGCATCTGCCAAGGAACATTTATCTTCAATCTCCAACTGGTCCATAGACGATTTCCTTAATCCTAGTGCATAATTTTCCAGTTTTGCAATTTGCACACACAAAAGAAAGAAGAAATTTTTTTTAAAAAAAAAAAGAAAAGAAAATCTTTTTGCCTCATCTCATTTCCTTCCTTTTCTCTCTCATTCTGTCTCTTTGTTTCACTGCCAGCCAGCCTCTATCTCTCTCTTTCTCTCTATCTCTACTTTATCCTACAAGCTCAAGATCATCGTTGCTTTCGGTGCTTTGAAAAGCAAATCTGAGGCTCTTATTTGTCCTGTACTCTGCTTTCAATAAATCAACTTGCTTTCAATCTTTGTATAGTTTCAAAGCTTCTATATTCCTTTTATTCACAGTTTTGGATGGACGATCCTCTAGCTGGGGTTTGGATTTCTCTTTAAGCTATATATCCTAGGCTAGCTGACCCTCTAAAAGGCCTAGAACTTATTTCCCCTCTGTTGCTTCCTCCTCAAGATCTTATCTGGTTCTGCTTAAAAAATAAGCTGGAAAGGATTTTCTCGAGAAAGTGATCAGGAAAAAAGATTCCCGGAATTTTTTTCAGGAATTCAAAGGGGGTATTAAGGCATGTGGAATGGTTCTCTGGCATCAAATCTCATAACGTTAGGCTACAGTAATTAAAGAGGAGAAAAGGGGAGAGGCGGTACTAAGAACAGAGCTGAAACAGAGAAGTGGTTGGTCTATGTTCATGGATTCAAGTAATAGTCACAACTTTCAACACCAAAGCGACCAACCCGGTTCTGGTTTATTGCGCTTTCGCTCAGCTCCAAGCTCACTTTTCGCAAATTTCAACGATAATGGAGTCAGCAATGATTCTGTCATGAATTTACAGGAGTTTGATGGTAAATCTGCAGCAAAAGCGAAAAAAGCGGCAGCTGTTAGTTATGTGAATTCACCGCAGAGTTACTTGGCCTTGCCTCCTCATTATCCAAAGCAGAATTCAGGTACGAGCTCGTCATCCATGGAGGGCTCATACGGTTTGATTGGTTCAATGGCGGTGAGTCATGGTGAGCAGGTGAAAAGGGTTGACTCAAGTATTGCCAGGCAGAATAGCTCCCCTGCTGGACTTTTTGGGAACCTCTCCATTCAAAATGGTATTTTTCTTGCTCTTATTTTTAGAATGAATGTCATTGGGCATTTTTGGCTCTCTGTATTCTTCTTTTTGTTTGTATGGTTGGATAGTTTTTGTCTTTTTCTTTGAATGCAATGGGATGTAGAGTTGGCCGTAACCTTCAACTTACGTGTATGGTTGTATGAAGAAATTGAACCGGTTCTATTATAATTGTCACCAAGGTTGAAATAAGGAAAGCATTTCCTATCGATGCGATGATGGGAGTGGAATTTTTCATGGGCTTATTAGTGATTAATTTGAGTGGTAAGGTTTCCAGTTTCCATTGCCTTCTGTAGATTAATGAATGGTCGCAAATGTTCTTTTGTTTTGAGAAGGGAAGAAAATTTTGAATTTATTCTGGATTTGGTTCAGTTCAGTTGATTCCTATCATTCAGTTTTCCAAATCCATTTGAGATGCCACGGATCACCTAGATATCGTGTTATTCATAACGTGTATTATCAGATTGTTTTATACGGTGAGATATATTTCAAAAAAGAAATTTTATGACGAGTAGAAGGAGGAGTCATTGAAGATCTCTCAGCAAATTGCAGGCTATTCCACAATGAAAGGTATGGGAAACTACGCAGCCACAAATGGTACAAACGGAGAAGGAAGTCCAAGATTGAAGAGTCAACTAAGCTTCTCACCTAGATTACCTTCTTCCTTGGGCATGATGTCACAGATTTCTGAAATTGGGAGTGAAAACATTGGGGCAGGAAGCCCTGATAGTGGAAATGGCAGCCCTGGATTCCCATATAGTTCCTGGGGAGATTCACATTTTGTAGATGATTTCAATGGCATGAAAAGGAATCAAAATTGTAGTGGAAAGCCATTTCCAAATTCTCAGGTACTTACTTTGTCTATTGGGAGTAAAGTTCCACGCATGCCTTGTTTGCTTAAAAGCTTATCTCAACGATTGGTTCAAATTAGGCTGGAGAACTTGGGAATCAAGTACAGTTGTTGTCCCACCACACGAGCTTACCAGAGACCTCAGCAACAATGGCCACCGTGGAAAAGTTTCTTAATTTCCAAGATTCCGTTCCTTGTAAAATTAGAGCAAAGCGTGGTTGCGCAACTCATCCTCGAAGTATTGCAGAAAGAGTAAGATTGATCAATGATCTAGCTATGTCTCAGCTCATTTACTTGCATCTCTTCGAAACATTCGTCTACCGGTCAAGCAACAATTGTAAGCTATTAACTATTGCAGGTGAGAAGAACCCGGATCAGTGAAAGAATGAGGAAACTGCAAGAGCTTGTTCCCAACATGGACAAAGTAAGATTCTCTACTAATCTGCAGATTATTTTCCTGAAGAATTCCTGATTACCTATTCTTTTTCCTCTTTCTTGGCAGCAAACAAACACAGCAGACATGTTAGATTTGGCAGTTGAGTACATTAAAGATCTTCAGAAACAGTACAAGGTATAAATGGGGGGAGAAAACTAACCAACCCTTGCAGTCACTCCTCATATTTGTTCATCTGTAATTCACAGTTCAATACTTTTCTGGCAGAACCTGAGCGACAAGAGGGCTAACTGCAAGTGTTTGAGTAACCAGAAGCCGGCTCAAAACCAAATCGTTTGACGCATGCTTATGTACAGGAAGTAAACAAACAAAAAAAAAAAAAAAAGATAATAATAATAATAAGTTGATAGGAATCAGTTTTTGTTTAATGATCAATAGTATCAGGGAGTAGTAGTTATACTTTATCTCTGTTTTACTTCCTTTTTTGCGGGGAAGTGGTAGCAATCGAGTTGATAGAGTTTCTACCATAAAATTTCAGATGCTGGGAGCTAGCAAACTTTTCAGGTTACACAGTACCTTAATAAAGAGATAATAGTGTTTTGTAACGTAGTTCTTGTTGCGATGCATTAATTCGACATCACGTGTACCTTGAACTTTTCTCACTTGGTGATTTTTGTTCTTTCTCAGCGGGCAACATAATTTAACCAATCGGTTACCTGTGGAGTAATAATAAAGAGTCGTAGTCGTCTACTGTTAGTCGATTAGTACATAGAGTTGTCCTTTAAAACATGCGAAAATGAATTCGATTTTGAGCGACATAGCCTCTCGTACTACCAAAAAAACACTGGTGGGTAAGACAATCCAAACCTTATTGGAGTGGACCTTTTACTCGCTCTTTAAAAATAGTCCAAAGGGCAGTAGCTGTCTAGAGATAATGCTTGCGTCTTTGAAGTTAAAAGACTAGCAAATTCCAACGAGGGCCGTCTTTTTTAATGCTCGGACAACCTCGGTGCGTTGCTCTCGCCATTTCCCACGTTAAATTTAACTTTGTCCACTCACTATGAATATTCTAACAACCATGGATATGCAACGGTTGTCGCTCGATTTGGTCATCCTCCTGTTCGCTGGTTTCGGAATTCCAATGGGCGCCCAAGTTTGCGATGGCCCTACCCATTACGCTGTCCAGCTTCTTTTTTTTTTTTTTCTCTTTTTGTGTGTGTGTGTGTGCTTGTGGGCAATCCAGATCACAGGTCGACGTTACTGTTTAAGTTAAACTTGCTGTCTCCAAAGTTACAATTAGTAAGTTTTCTTTTGGATTTTTAGGTGGCCGTTTGGTCCTGTCCTCGAACCAAAAAAAAAAAAAAATCTGGGAAAAAAAAAAAAGAAAGAAATTTGTTACTTTAATTAACATGTTAGAATTTCTAGCACTCCCTCCTCTTTTTAATTGAGCCTCCTCCTTCGTTGTTCCTTTTTCTAGGTAATTAGAGTGTCAATTAATTCAGACGGTAAAGATATCTGAAGAAGACAAGCATGTCATACGGGCGTGGAAGCTTGCAGCACAAACTTGGATTATTAAAAGATAAGGATGATGATGAACCACGCGTCGACCGCGTGGACTAAAATTTTGTGAATCCAAATAGTCTAATTAGCACAGTTTATATTTTTTTTCATTTTATTAACACACAAAAAAATAAATAAATTTCAAGTGTGTTAATGATTGAATTTGTAAATTTAAATTGGAAATTATTTATTTTATCTTTTTTTTAAATCTAATTATTATATTAATAAACTTAAAAGTTAACACATTTTAACATTTAATTCTCAATATTAAGTGATAATAATAATAATAATAATAATAATAAATTTAAATAAATATAAAATATATGTTAAATTATCATCGAAATTTGCTTTTCAAGAGTCGACGACGTTACCAACTCCTTCAACCAGAAGCTTTTCATTGAAGAAAGTGCATAGAAATTAAAATAATCAACCCCCACTATTAGCTTTGCTAATAATCGTTAACAATCTGAAAAACCCAGAAACTTGATTATTATGCAAGAATTAAGAAGATCAAATGTCCACCTAAGTCCAAGGGGGTTTGCAAGACATTAAAAAAATAATAATAATAAATAAATAAATATATATATATATATAATAAAAAAAAAGAGTGCAACAACTTTGAGATTAATTGGCAGACTAAAGTGTATTATTATAGTGCGTCTGGCCAGGAGCATAATTCTGGAAGGAGAAGTATATAAAAATTTTATCTTCTCGTCAACTTTTCTTTAGTATCATATACATTTGTCTCTCCGTACAATCTATTTTGTTATATTTTGGATTTGAATTTCTTTTTATTCATTAAAAAATTAATAGAATGTAAAATATACAATAACATAACTCAGTGGAAATATTTAATTATTGAGTGTCTATTAAAAAAATATTTATATGATTAATTAATCCTAATTAAAATTTAAATATAAAATTTTTCATTCTAAGAGAGAAAAAAAATCATAATATTAACAAATTATAACTCATTAAAATTACTATAGAGTTTCGTCGGGACCTCGAGATTTTTGATTTATTATTATTTTTTTTTTTGGGCTCGAGCGCACCGAATCTGCAAGTCCAACTAGAAAAACTGCACTGTGCCCCATTAACGCCAACCCCAACTCCCCCGAAAAAGCAAAAGCAAAAGCACGGCCCGCAGAGGCCATTTGGCACGGGAGGGGTAAAAATGTGATTTCGGTTCAAGAAGACAACGGAGCCCGCCCGATGCAATGAAATTTGAAACTCGAACAACCTACGAAATTGCGCCACGTGCCAAACTCACCGAATGCAGAGTCTCTCAAAAAGTATTAAGACCGCCCAAATTTCCAGTTTGAAAAATTGGCCAACTTCGGCTTTCTCCCTCTCTGGCCAGATGAACCAAAGCCGTCTCCGGAGGCCATCCCATCTCTTTTGTATCATTTTGGCACTGAAATTGAAACCCTCCCTTGCGCCTCATCAAGAAAATCCAACCCCAAACCCAAAAATCCGGACCCGGACTGTTGTGCGAGGTAAACCTGAGAGACTCCGCCCATTTTCTCCCCCATGCTTCACCACTGATTCAGTTTGCATTTTTCTTTCGATTTTCTAGTCATTTATTATTGCTTTAAAATCTGGCTTTTGGATATCGATGAAAATGAGATCTTCTCATCTGGGTCGCAAGAAATTTCTGATTTTCTCGCTTAAATAACATCCGGGTCTAAAAGACAGGGATCGGAATCTTTCCTCATTTTCCGGGAAAAAGTGACGTGGTTTCTTCGTATGTAACTTTCGTTTGGGTCTCAAGAAGAATGTCATTTCCCCTCTGCGGACGAGGGGGCTTTGCTTTTTTGTTTTGTTTTGTTTATTCGGGTTGAATGATATCATTTGCATGTGATGGCAGTAAAAATAGAGATGCCGGAGTCGAGGGACAGACTTGCTAGGCCGGTGGATATTGCTGCGCTTTACGCTAGGAGACGGTCGGGCCCACTGGAGATTTTTCAAGACCAGCCAGAGCTCGATGCAGCCCTGCTTGGTACTCCACGGACGAGACCAGTCACGGCGGGGCCGCGGACCGGAACGGTGGGTGCGGGTTCCGTTGGGCGTGGAAGGGGTGGTTTGGGCACTCCAAGGGGCAGAAGCATCTACGGAACACCGGCGACGAGCAGAGAGAACATGCCTGGTGGAAGTGCCCGAAGAAGAAATGGCCGCGGAAGGGCTCGCGCTTCTAACAGCGTGTTACCTTATTGGTACCCGAGAACGCCTCTTCGTGATATCACTGCTGTGGTTAGGGTAAATTGTTACTAGTGCTCTTGGCTCCCTTCTTATTTCCTTGGCGATTGATTTATGCCATCCTATCCACTTCTTGCCAATTTACGTTTCTTTTTTTGTCTCTCTCTAATTGTTTGTTCCTCTGTTTCTCTCTGCTGTTTTTTGGTCCTTGGGCCAAGAATTTGAATGGGTTCCTGATTTTTGAGTGGAATAAGAATGATTAGTGTGTAAAGGTCCAAAGCAGTTTAAAGCTTGTTGCAGTTCTTGGCAGATGACATTCGGAATTTCTAATGCTCGCGATGTAATTTCTTGGGTTTTGAGTTCCTTGGTCTGAAGTCTTTTTATATTTCTTTATTCACAGTAAACAAAGGATTCGATACTTCCTTGACATACATGCGTACTGCTACACTATGTATGTGGTTTTTGTTAACAAGGCCAGCCTGAAATACTTCTGCATTTCCATTTTTAATGCAATTTTAATGCTGAGTTTCTGTCTAGATCGATGTTTATATTTCTTCTTGGAGGATTCCGTCTTGCCAATTGGTTCTTGCAGTTCTGAATCCTTTGCTTCTTTGATCGGCTGCAAAACTTTTATCGTATTTGTCATGATTGGTTATAATGTTGCATTGCAAATTGTCGTTATATCGTGGCTTGCATTGTTGGTGATGTAGTTGCTTTGAAGGCGCTAAAGTTCTCTGAGGTTGCTCCTTGGCATTATGAGTTCGATTAGCTGTCAGTTGAGCGTTGATTGTTCCATTTCTCAGCGTCTATTTAACTATGTAAAGATCCTTATATTCAAACTGCACGAGATCTTTTCTTTTTCCCCTCCTGAATATTTTGATGTAGGCAACTAATGAATCAACAACCATGTCATATTTGCTGGTCCATTGAAACTGGAATGATCTAAGGGTTTTACGGTCATCCTCTACGGTTGTTGAGTTCCTTGAGATGATTGATTTGCAACACCTATATGATTGTAGTCAATGCATTTCTGGTGTTGGACTTGAGCATCCAAACAAGTATGGCTGTCAATTATCCTTCCACGCAATGCATTTTTGACGTCTTTCAAGTTCTCAAAGTCATAAGAAACTCCCATATTCTTCATTTCTGGAAATTCTTGTCACTGCATATGATGCTGAAAAAGGATGGACGGGATTCAGTTCTGCTTATTTTAGTTCAGTTGATCTAACTCTGGAGACAACTTTTTGGGCAGGCTTTTGAAAGGAGAAGAGAGAGCTTGAGAGGAAGTGAAGGCCAAGAAAATGAGAGCCCAATTCTCCAGGCTCACAGAGTTTCTGACTCTTCTGGGCCACCAGCAGATGATCATATCGAGCACAGTTGTACTATATCAACTCCAATTCCAAGTCAAGGAACCAAGGGCTGCCCTCCTACTGTTGGTAAAGTGCCAAGGATTTTGCTTGATATCACAAATCGAGCTAGTGGAGATGCAGAATGCCTAACACCTCAGAAAAAGCTACTGAACTCAATTGACACAGTTGAGAAAGTAGTCATGGAGGAGCTGCAAAAACTGAAGAGAACTCCTACTGCTAGAAAGGCAGATAGGGAGAAACGGGTCCGTACTCTTATGTCAATGCGGTAGTTGATCATATTCTGATGACACTTCTGACTGTTGCAGTCCAAAGAAGCAGGAGGGCAATCAGTGGAATTGGAATGCAAGATCTTGCATGAAATAGCTGCGCAGTGAGGTTGATCATCTTCTGGTGATATTTTTCAGTTTTCAGATCTATCATTTCTCAATGATATCTTTCCAAGGAGTCTTGACCCTGAATTGGCTCTCACTTTCATTTTTTTTTCTTTCGCTGGGCTGTTTGCTGGCATGCCTCTGACATCTTGTTAAGGGCTGTACGGCATAGATTGGCGGTTTTTGCTTAAAACCACACTAGCTGATAAGTCTTCGTGTAGGATTAGTAGGCAAATCTTGTTGCCTCGTTCTGTTGAGGTGTGTATGACAATTGAGTATTGTTTTGATCTGTGGTAAATAGAAGGCTTGGATTAGAGCATCTTCTGTAGTTCTTTGGAGTGTTTTTCTTGTGCACTATTGAGGCTTCAGTTCAGCATACTGAATTTTGACCATGACGTTTTGGGTCATTGGTGTTGATTGCTCTGCAACAGGGGTCTGTTTTCAGTGAACTAACTTTGTTGCCTGGTAATATTGATTTGAAATCTTGAAAGGGATTCTTTGTGAAAAATATTGATTTGAAATCTTAAAATTCATCAACGCATGCTGCTCAATACCCCTGTATCTTTGAATTAGTCGTTTTGTGTTTTTTTTTTTTTTTTTTTTTTTTGGTTTTTTCAGTTTACAACAACACTGCATGTCAAAGTGACACAAGCCATCTAAGACAAGCCGTTGAAGTAAAATATCTGCCCTTTGACTGCAAAAACTAAAGAAGGCAACCTGTTGTGGCTCAATGACCCGTGGTTGAGTTCCGGAAGAAATGGTTAGCATGTGTAAGAAGAGAATTAGGATACTTGTGATCAACCCAGAATTGCCAAGTCCAAGATAATCTGCATATATTTGACCTGTTAACTTCGTTTTATTATTTCTTTTCTTGACTCGAGGGGAATTAAAAAAAAAAAAAACCAAAGATTTATTACCTTTTTTTTTTAGGGGGGGGGATCGAATTAAAAAAAAAAAGAGGGTTGCATTACTAACAACTCGGCCCTGCTTGCCAATGCTGACCTAATTACCGGCCGAAACTGAAGTAGATCTCTACTCGGCCTAAGGAATGAATAGATTTAGATAATGGGCCTAAGTCCATAGTCCAAACTATCTCTTTTGTCTCTCTTATGTTTCTTTAATTGTAATTTCATATCAGGACAAAAAAAAAAAAAAAAGAAAAGAAGAAGAAATTTCGATATAATAACTTGTATATGAAATTGAGAAACTCAAAATTTTAGGAGATGAACAGCTTGCTTGGAATCAAGTTTTTTGTAACATTGAATTCAATTTTAGAGATAAAATTAAAATTAAATTGATTTAATAAATTCAATTACAATGTTAGCTTCTTATTTGTTATAATTTCATAAATAGCTGGATTGAATTGAAGTCTCTTTTTTTTTTAAGTGCTCGAATGAATTGTAATTAATTCAACCTACTTCTTGATCATGTCCTCGGCTATTCAACCATCGGTTAATGAGGAGTTTGGCGGCAAGATAAACCTGAAAGTTTAATTTAGATTTTGGTTTCAGTTTTGTTTTAAAGTTCTACAATGTTATGGATTATTAAGGGGTTTAGACATCAATGTTGGTTTTCACCGTATAGGAGGAAATGTAAGATTTATGAATATTAAAAAGAAAAAAGAAAAAAAAATGTGAAGATTCCCAATTAGCATCACTCCAAACAAATGATTAGGATCTTATATTTGCGATGTAATTGTCTCTCTCTTTTCTGTTTTTTTTTTGTTTTTTGTTTTTTTTTGGATACAATATTCGTTATGGAATTTAACATAACTTATGTACAATAAAGGCTTTCTTAAAGATGAAGGACAGCAGAAAGTCCATTTCAAACCCAAATCAGCAAATAGGAAACAGGGTATGGATTTGCCAGCAACCTAGCCTGGGCACATGACCAGTTTTTTAGGCTTCTCTTTGGAAAGTCTGGAAACATATTCAGCGAAGTAATAAAAAGTGCAGAGCAGTGGTCACTGAGATAATAAGGACAAGCAATTGCTGCGCCTCCGAAGGCCCACATACCAATACGTAGATCAACGTTTGAAACTGGGGAAGGGAACCCAACCTTGCCATTGGGCCTCAAACCCAGAAGTTCCCTCTTCCTTCCATGCATCAACTCTGCTGCCATGGCATTGATCATTTTTCTTTTAAGATTCCGTATGTGCTTCTGTAAAATTAGAAGTTGCTTGGGAAAATCATGTAATGTGCATAACATTTGAAAATTAGAAAAAATAAATAAATAATTAACTGAATCAAAATAACAGAAGAGCAGTACCTAGAGAGAGAGAGTTACCACTCAAATATGCCACCGCGGATTGACACACTTCTGCCGAACCACACCAAGATGCAGAGTGCACAATGGCAGAACCTCAAATGAATCCCACTTGGATTGCACTTTCTGCCTCAAAAATGGATCCAAATTCTTGGCAGCAATGAACTTGATAGTCATTTTTTGTTTTTTGTTTTGTCTTATTAATTAACTCCAACCGTGTCTTTAATTCAAACTTTTTGACGAGAATTCATAGGTTGGCCTTGATAATTGGTGGCAAATCTAGAAATTTATGTTGGTGGGACAAAAAAGTGCCCATCATATTGTGCTTTTTAATATTTGGATTAATGTATAAATTTATTTAAAATTTTATGTTTTTAACAGATTTAATTCAATTTTTTAAAAATAATAATTTGATAATTTTGAACTATTTTTTTAATAATTCTAATCAACCTATTAAATTTAACTGATGAAAAATGTTAAAGTTAATGATACAACACACTAATAAAGAAGAAATATTAAGTTAAATTAAGAGTTAAATAATGATAAGACATGAATTTTATTAAATTAAATTAAATTTAAATTTAAATCTGTTTAAAATTTAAATAATAATTAATATTATAAGTGTATATAATTTTTTTTTTTTCAATGATAAGTTTGATCTGATTCGAAATATAGGGTCAAACAAGTAGGTTCTACGGAGGTAAATTAAATGTAACAATTTATTCCGGGAATAGGCTCCAATTCATACCATAAGCTTTTAGTGAAATGGGAATGACTGGAGCAAAAGCTAAGAGTCAGTGCATGTTAGAAACGCCTTGCCTTATGAACGCCCAAGGGCAGCATCGCGAAAAACTACTACCAATTAAGCTGGCATCTTGCAAATAAAATTATACTTGATCATGTAATTGATCTTAATTGAATTTAACATTAACATTTTATTATTGTTCTAATATTAACAATTGAGTCTAGATTGAATAAAGTTTTTATGTAGATTGAATGAGTGAGAGAGAGAGAGAGAGAGAGAGAGAGAGAGAGAGAGATTAAATAAAGTGTTTATGTGGATCATTCATTTTAGAACATAGGGTATCGTTATTATTTTTTAGTATTAGATAGTGGGAAAAAAAAAATGATGATTAGAGAAAAAATGAGATTATTTGGAGAAAAAAAAAAAAAAACTGAACCATAAATTGTGGAGGCTGAAACTATTAAGAAAATTGAAAATTTCTTCTTTCGTGTCCCTCCTTCGTCGCGTTTAAGAATGGTTGCCTAGAAAAAAGAAAAAAAAAAAAAGAAAAAGAAACAGATGCCATGAATTTTACAGTACATGGTTTACCTCCCCAAGGTAATCTGTGTGCGACTGTGGCTGGAATTAGAAATCGACGGTTGGTTGCAGCCGGTGGTTTACGAATTTTGTGTTAAAGAAAGATATAAAAGTTTGAATTTTATTTTTTTTTCCAATTTTTTTCTTACGAATATATAATTATATGATAATTTTACATTGAAAAAAAAAAAAAACAGCCAATTCAGCGGGTTGAGGAGCCGGCTGGCTCTTCACAATTTTTGGACCACCTAATTAATTTTTTAAAAAAAAAATAATTGGAGAGAGAACATCAGAGGAAATTAATTTCATTTTAAATTAATCTTCACCAAAAATTTTTGTGAATGTTCAATTCTGACTTTTCGCCAATAATAAACTAAGCACTTTTTAATTTGGCTTTTAAATCTTTGTTATCCTTAATCAATTTAGCTTAAATTTACTACTAATTAGTGATTCATTAGATTTTGGACTCTAAACAGACTTTACATTCAGTTTTTCCTGACCTAATTGAGTGTCAGGCGTCAATTTTCAAATCTTAAAAAAAAAACAAAACTCTCATTGTCAAATTTTTTATATATAAAAAAAAAAGTGCGGATGTTATTGTTTAAAGTTTTAGTCGGAAAATAAAGATATCTCAACATAACACAAAACCCCACATCAAGTGTATATATATAATAACATGACTTTTATTTTTAATTAAAAATAAATTTAATTTCCTATTTATAATTTTCTCACCAATTTTTAACTAATCCAAACAATTAATCAAAAAAAAATCATTTTCTTCCTAACAACTTTACTTAAAATTTAAACAAAGCACAAAATATTAGTTTAGCAAAATTTTAACAATTACAATTTATTTTTTTTCCCGTTATTTTTAACATGAAGATCAAGGAAGGCGAGAGTCCTCGTCGGTTTTAATCTAATTCTTTCTCCCAACCGGTCGTTTTATTTGCCTACCAAACTCGGACAGCCATGGACATTACAAGCAGTGGGCTGTATATCACGATGCGTCCGTTGCATACCGTACATCCAGTTTTGTTGTTCCACAAACTCGCGTCAAACGGTTGGGAATCGACGACCACAACCTCGTCCGGAAGATACACGCCAACTCGGAGTTGCATGTCCGAAAGTGGGGTCCACAATATCCACCGTACTTCTCCTGGAAGATCACTTTCGCTCCGACGTCTCTCCTCTCTCTCTCTCTCTCTCTCTCTCTCTCTCTCTCTTTCTGTGTGTCTCTGGTTCTCATTGTTTGTATTTTTGGTTCATTGTGGATGGATAGATAGCAATTCCCTCGAATTCCTGTAAGAAGTCACAAAATCAACCAGCCAATCTCGGACCCTTTATTCTGATCTCCCTCATTTGCTCTCCCTTGTTATCAACAAGCCAATCTCTGTGGCAATATCTTGTTTTCTTTGTTTCTTGCAATTCAGTTTCATTCCTTCTAATGGATCTGATTATCATCTCTGCTGTTTCTTTCCCATACCTTTCAAATTTGTGAAAGGCTTCTGTTCTTATCAGATCTGAATTGTACGTATTTGTTTTTTTTTTTTCAATTAAATATTGGAAAAAGATCTGATCTTTTGGTCCTTCAATGGTGGCCTGTTGTGTGTTTATAAGAGTTTTAGCTTCACACTGACCAGAACCGATCCTCTCGATAAACGATATCTTATGGGTTTCCTTTAGGACGATCGAATATCATTGGGAATCATAATTTTATCTGATTCTTTTGTTCTTTGCATTGCGTTTTGACTTTGGCCAGAGTATCTTTGTTGTTTGCGTGTGGGATTCCCCTATTGGTCACTAGTTTTTACGGGTACGTCTAAGGATTTGAATTGGAAACATTATTATTTCTTTTTTCACACTATTTTCTGGGGTGTGTCCAGTTCGACATACATCTCAAAAATCTTCTTCCTTTCTCGTGTTTGCATTCTTGACTCTCTCTCTCTCTCTCTCTCTCTCTCTCTCTCTCTCTCTCTCTCTGTGAAAACAATGGTGACAGTCAATATAGGAATGCTCCATTATGTGCTAGACCACGTTTACGGAGCATTTATGCACAGAAGCAAATTAAGCCCACCATTTTTCTCTAGAGGGTGGGGTGGCACAAAGCTCGAGCTTTTGGAGAGAATGATCCAACAGCTATTCCCTGAAGTGGAGGGCCAAATGTGCCCTCCAATTTTGATACAACCCCTTTGGAGAACCGTTTGGGAGACAAAAACTGCGTGCTTAAGAGAAGGTGTTTTCAGGACTCCTTGTGACGATCCACTCCTCAGCGCACTGCCTCCCGAGAGTCACACCGCAAGGGTCGCTTTTCTTGCACCGAAATTTGTTCCACCACAGAAGATGGCCTGTGTGGTTCACCTTGCAGGTAGCACGGTATATGTTTGGTCTTTGCTCGAACTACATACTTCTGTTTTATTAATTTTATGGTGGAGAATTCAGATGACAAGTTCGATTAAAGAACTCTAGATGTACAAAAGTCACTATGAATTACTTGCTTGAATGTGGCTGTGAATTGCGTTAAGCTGATTACTTGGGTATTGAGGAGATCGATTGAATATCTATCCTTGATTCTAAGGCACATTGAGATCTAATCTTGATAACTGATGTCATGTAATAGTCTGGTTTTACCTTTGGGAGTTAGGAGTTTGACTGATAGGCATCTCTTATATACTGTAGAAATTTGAATGAGGCTTTGTTTGATGTTTATTTGCCAGGGTATAATTGCCAATCTCTAGCTGGAACTTCATCCATGAGTTGTGTCCCAAGGGATTGGCATTTTACTAGAGAGAGTCAATGCCTTTGCACAATGGAGGTGCACTTCTTTTTGTGCTTTATTAATCTGGCTTAATCAAGTCTAATATTAGTAACTTGCATTCTGCAGATTTATGTCTCATTCATTCTTCATGGAAAATGATTTTTTCTTTTATTCCCTGTCGGTTTTCTTTCAGTTGTTTCTGATTTGTGCAACCCTAAAAGATATTGTGTTCAGTGTGAGGCCAATATGATGTTTGCCTTGTTGGAAAAATGTGTTGTTTGCCTTTGGTCCCAGTGCAAAGAATTCTTGGAACATCATTCCAGTGATGAACTTGACAGTTTGTACTTAATCAGTGCTAATTACATTTATTTTTTTCGTAGGGACTGGAGACCATATGTTTGAACGAAGATTGCGTCTTGGTGGACCACTGTTGAAGGAGAACATTGCAACCATGGTGCTAGAGAGGTTAGAGGCAATTTTCTTTTTTCAGGAACATGAAATATCAAAGTTCCCTTTGACTGTTTAACAATTTGACCTACAATGCTATGCAGCCCTTTTTATGGACAAAGGCGCCCTATTCTGCAACGTGGTGCAAAACTTTTATGTGTTAGTGACTTGTTGCTACTAGGTAGAGCAACTATTGAAGAGGCGCGCAGTCTGTTACATTGGTTGGACACTGAGGCTGGGTTTGGCAAGATGGGCATATGTGGACTTAGCATGGGTAAGATAAACTCGATATTACATTGCTGAAGCTTTAAATTGCAACCATTTGTTGTCTCAAATTTGAATTAGTCTATCCGCTCAAGCTAGCATGGTACTAGGATATTAACAATGTTCACTAATATAAGAGTGGCAAACCCATGTGTTGGTTTTAAGCATTTTAAGGGAGACCCCTGCTATTTGCTGTGTTGGAAGTCTCAAACAGGCACCTGCAATGTTGTGTGTTTAAGTTTTGAGAGCAGCCACTTCCATGCAGAGGCTGTTCTAATTTTTTTTCTCTGTTGGGGCCGTGCTTTGGTGGGACCATAAGTTTTAATGACTTTTTGTTGGCTTTGAAATTTGATAATCAATTGAATCTAGGTGGAGTCCATGCTGCAATGGTAGGATCACTGCACCCTAAACCTGTTGCAACCCTTCCTTTTCTCTCTCCGCACTCTGCTGTTGTGGCATTCTGTGAGGGGATATTGAGGTATGGCACTGCATGGGAGGCACTAAGAGAGGATCTTGCAGTGGAAAAGACTGCAATGACTCTCGAGGAGGTGAGAGAGCGGATGCGAAATGTATTATCTCTCACAGATATCACACGCTTCCCAATTCCAAAAAATCCCAATGCCGTAATTTTTGTTGCTGCAACGGTAAGTGACATATTGCTCTATTACGATATGATGTTTCTTGAGAAACCTAATGGGAACTACGTTTCTTGGCAATCTTTGATTCTTCCATCTTTGTTGTGACGCTTGGTGTTTCCACCATGACATGTTATCATTATACTCCTTGGCATGGAATATGAGCATGCTTAGACAATTCCTCCATGCTTTATGTTCTGTCTTCCTTTGACCAATATGTTGGTGGATATTTTTGGAAAATTTTCTTATGCCCCTAGCAATATGCAGTAACTTCTCTTCTCTGCATCAATAATGACTATATGCATCACGATGCATTTAATTGGAGGATATTTTATGCTTCCATCTACCTGCATAAGTTTATTGTGCCTAGCATGACATTGGTCATCTTTTAATTTGATCTGCCTTTGTGCATTCAAATTGCCAATTATAGTGGTACAGGCCATGCAAAATGATTATCAATGCAGGCCTAGGGTCTCTACCAATTAATCTGCATGGGCCTTCAAAACTCTTTTATCTTTTGGACATATGCATTGTGTATCCTCTCCGCTGCATACTGTTTTTATTATTTATAGTTTTGAAACACTTTATCTTTTCAGATTACCCTTCATGATCTGATCAACCACAATCTGACCTGTTAGGATGATGGTTACATTCCAAAACATTCTGTTCTGGAGCTTCAAAAAGCTTGGCCAGGCTCAGAGGTGAGGTGGGTAACAGGGGGACACGTCTCGTCCTTCCTTCTCCATAATGGTGAATTTCGTAAGGCAATAATTGATGGGCTAAACAGGTTACAGTGGAAAGAGTCTCCGTCGTGAAAGGGACCACATGTGAATAAGGTTACGCAATTATCCATCCATGCTGCTAATCCGATTCTTCCTAAACTTGTAAAATGTACTATCACTGATATCAAAGAACACCCCATCCCTCAGAAAGAAAAGAAAACTGGGGTGTTCTATTAAATACTTGTTTCTTCTTGTATCATCAAAAGAAACATGATTTATGTGCAAATTATAAGAATAAGGAATTCTTCCTGAAATGCTGATCTTCCTCTTACGGTTATATTTATCTTGTTGGGTAAAGCTTGGGTTATGAATTGGCCTTGGAGATTTGGATGTTTTGTGCATAATTCTGTGTGTTGACGGTGGGTACACATTTTCACAAACATTAAATTCTCCTTTCACCGAAGGTCAAAGATCAGATTTCATCAAATTGTGAGGAATGGTAAACGGCACCAAGGCAAAATGGGGGTATTAGTAGCTTGGTTTCTGTTTTGTTCTTGTGTGGATACTTGAGCTCACATTTCAAGCAGTATTTTACCCCATCGCACAATTGCATATGAATGCTTGCCTTTAGTTAGTCTCAGGCTATCCTCTTGTTTCCGTGGAGTACGATACTCCTAAAACATCGGAGGTGGCATTTGTTGTTAATCATTCGGTATTGTGATAACATTCTCGATAAAAACTCGTTCAAATAGTGCGTTAGAATCGGTTGAGGCTTAAGTATGACTCTATGATCGATCGAAAACGAGGCTTTGACAACAAAAAATAGTTCACGAAAACGATGAATATGTAGATTACCCATTACAGCCACGGGAATAAGCGGTCAAAGTAACGAATAAAGGCAAGTAGGTAACTTACTGAAATAGGAATTAAATTATTTATTTAAAATATTCCTTTTCTTTCACATTTTTGCTTCTAAATTTTCTCTTCAATGAGCATTTTTACATTTTAACTTTTTTATAAAACTCTACTAAAACTTTTTTATAATACTAATAATAATAAAACCTTTGAACCGAAACTAAAACCGGCCCACGAATTGTTGGTTAACCAGGACTGAAACTTAACCGGCCGAGCAGGTTGAAGATGTTTTCTTGGCAGGTTGAAGATGTTTTCTTGGTTCAATATAATACGGCAGAAAAAGGTTCCCATAAATGAAAGAATGTTGCAGTCTCTAAGGCTACATACATATCCCCAACACTGAAAAACTTTCACCAAAATTGAATGCAGTGAGTTGCTGAAGAAAATAGCAGACGAAATTTAACTTTGGGCGAGGAAAGTCATGCTGACATCAAGAAAATATAAACTAAAAAGGAGAATAAAGATGGAGAATAATGGATAAAGTATCTTTATGTGCAAGGTCGTGCACCCTTAAGCTTTTTGCATTGCTTTTGCTTTCTTTAATCCCAACATCCACGATACTTTTGATCTTTTGTAGTCTTCTATTAATTGTTCTGTTGCTTTTCCACAGAAACCAGAAAGAAGATAACTGTCCACGCATGAGCCGCGTCAGTCAAAGTTACTACATTGTGATGTGACCTAGAGGTCACAAGTTCGAGCCCCCTCAGTCCGTGGGAGCTTTGTGGACTGGTAACGGCCTTTAGTCGCCATGCCTCTAGCCTCCGATGCTGACGCTTTCTGGAACTATTGAGAGTGAAAGGCAATGTGGGTAGCTTAAGCCTTTGGTCTGGCAGAAAGAATCTATAAAGGAAAGCACACATGAAATCTTAAAGATTATTTAGGTGATCTCAAGTTGGGTATCAATTAAATCTTCTTAATATCTCTAATCATGGACTATTCCATTTTGCATATATTCTTTACAACTAAGAGGCATGTCTTGCCGTTCACTCTTCCCTCAGTGGAAAATGTGAACAGTCACTTCATCCCAAATGAAATCTTTAATCATTTTTGCTGTTATAAGATTCCCCTGCCATTCAAAGCAATGAAAAAGGAAATGTGCCGCTACTAGTGGAGCTGGCAGATTCTCTCCAGTTAAGCGCAAGAATAGACGAGAACCTTTTTAACCTGTTTTCTGAAGTTGCCTCTCAAGATAAGAAATCAATCTGCACTTGAACATCCTTTGGCACCAACGGCCTCCCATAACACTTCAATCCCAGATGCCTCGAAAATCAAGATACTGAAACTTGTTTCCACTGGAAGAAAAAGTTCACTGCTGCTTACAGAACATATGTGAAGCTGGGTCCATAGCTGCAATATAAAGAAAAGTTCACTGCTGATAATTGACTGCTCTCACCACAAGAGCAGGTCAACGTGAGGCAAAGTCAGCAATCTATGTATTGATATGTTCTTCTCCATATCTAAGCCAATTCATCTAGCTAGCTAATAATACCAGTACTGTGTTTCCATTTCAGGTTCTAATGCTACATATGGTCAGCTAAACATTACTTAACTTCCACGTCACTCCAACATTGCTTACTTTCACAGTTCCTACGGGCCAATTACAATTGCTTGCTCCTCTGCAACAATAAAATTTAGCTGTGCCAAGGAATTTCTGAGACGAACTGCTAAAAGTGGTACAACTTTAAGTCTGCAGCGATGAATCCCCTGACTATGCCTAACCGCCAAGAGGACTTCAAATTGAAGGATACAAAGCCTCAGCTTGGAGAACGATGGCCGCACGGAGGGGCGCGAGGTGGAGGTGGATGGATTAGCAGCGAGAGAGCCACAAGCACCTATGACCTTGTTGAGCAGATGTTTTACCTATACGTCAGAGTCGTGAAAGCCAAAGATCTTCGGACAAACCCTGTAACTGGGAGCTGTGACCCCTACATAGAAGTGAAAGTGGGAAATTATAAAGGAAAGACAAAGCATTTTGAGAAGAAAACTAACCCTGAATGGAAGCAGGTTTTTGCATTCTCAAAGGAGAAAATTCAGTCTTCAGTTCTTGAAGTGTTTGTCAGAGATAAAGAAATGGTTGGAAGAGATCATTACATAGGGATGGTGACTTTTGACATGCATGAAGTGCCCACAAGGGTTCCACCAGACAGCCCTTTGGCACCTCAATGGTACAGATTAGAGCAACGGCGGGAGGACTACAAGGGTAAAGGAGAGGTCATGCTTGCAGTTTGGATGGGAACACAGGCTGATGAAGCTTTTCCCGAGGCCTGGCACTCAGACGCTGCTTCAGTTCAAGGAGAAGGTGTGTTCAGCGTCCGATCAAAAGTTTATGTTTCGCCGAAACTATGGTATCTCAGAGTTAACGTGATTGAAGCTCAAGATGTGGAGCCAGATGACAAGAGCCGATTGCCACAGGCTTTTGTGAAGGTTCAAGTTGGGCACCAGGTTCTGAAAACGAAGCTATGCCCAACCCCAACAACCAACCCGATGTGGAATGAAGACCTGATCTTTGTAGCAGCTGAGCCTTTTGAGGAACAGCTGGTACTTACAGTCGAAAACAAAGTGACCCCTGCAAAAGATGAAGTCATGGGAAGAATCAATTTGCCACTTCACAGATTTGAGAGGCGGTTGGATCACCGTCCCATTCGCTCTAGGTGGTTCAACCTGGAAAAATTCGGCTTTGGTATTTTGGAAGCAGACAAGAGGCACGAACTGAAGTTTTCCAGCAGGGTTCATCTCAGAGTATGTCTTGAGGGTGCTTATCATGTTCTAGATGAATCAACACCGTACATAAGCGACACGAGACCAACAGCTAGGCAGCTCTGGAAACATCCTATAGGCATCCTTGAAGTGGGAATCCTAAGTGCTCAGGGGCTTCTTCCAATGAAAACAATGGAGGGCAAGGGAACAACAGATGCTTATTGTGTAGCCAAGTATGGACTGAAATGGGTTCGCACCAGAACAATTATGGAGAGCTTCAGCCCAAAGTGGAACGAGCAATACACGTGGGAGGTCTATGATCCTTGCACAGTAATCACATTGGGGGTTTTTGACAACTGCCACTTGGGTGGAAAGGAGAAGCCAGTCTCTGGTGGTGGAACTCGAGTCGATTCGAGAATTGGGAAGGTAAGAATTCGACTAGCCACACTAGAAACTGATCGAATTTACACGCACTCTTATCCACTTCTTGTTCTACAACCATCTGGACTAAAAAAGATGGGAGAACTCCAATTAGCAGTCCGATTCACCAGCCTATCTCTAGCGAGTATGATTTACCTCTACGGGCATCCCTTACTGCCAAAAATGCATTATGTGCATCCTTTCACCGTGAATCAGCTAGACAGCTTGAGATATCAAGCAATGAAAATTGTGGCGGTAAGGCTTGGCCGAGCTGAGCCACCACTAAGGAAAGAGGTTGTTGAGTACATGCTGGATGTAGATTCTCATATGTGGAGCATGAGAAGAAGCAAAGCTAACTTCTTCAGAATTGTGTCGCTGTTTTCTGGGGTTATTTCAATGAGCAAGTGGCTTGGAGAAGTGTGTCGATGGAAGAACCCAGTCACTACCATTCTGGTTCATGTTTTATTTTTCATCCTATTATGCTATCCAGAACTGATTCTGCCAACCATTTTCCTATACATGTTCTTGATTGGAATATGGAACTACCGGTTCCGACCAAGGCACCCTTCCCACATGGACACCAAACTTTCATGGGCAGAAGCAGTTCACCCGGATGAACTAGACGAAGAGTTTGACACCTTCCCTACGTCGAAACAGCAGGACGTAGTGAAAATGAGGTATGACAGGCTAAGGAGTGTAGCAGGAAGGATTCAAACAGTGGTGGGCGACATGGCAACACAAGCGGAGAGATTTCAGGCACTTCTCAGCTGGAGAGACTCAAGAGCAACCAGCCTCTTCATAATTTTCTGCCTTATCGCAGCCGTGGCACTTTACATAACACCTTTTAGGATAATTGCAATGGTCGCAGGCTTGTATTGGTTGCGCCATCCTAGATTCCGAAGCAAACTGCCTTCGATTCCCGGCAATTTCTTCAGGAGGTTACCATCCAGGGCCGACAGCATGCTTTGAAACATATAAACAGAAGGCAGGCCATTTTGTTGCTTTCTTTTTCTATTCCTACAAATCCTTCATGCTTTGTTTTTCCAGTTCCTACAATGTTTGTTGATCCTGCCGTCCATAAAATGATGTGACTTTTCAGAACAGTGTCGGTTCCTCATTCCTCCTATTCTTTCTTTTGCCTCCTCCAAGAAAAATCAGACACTTCTCAAACAAATTCGAAGAAGCTAAATTCCTATTCAAGAACTGCAAACAGTAGTGCAAGGGTGGGGAGCACCGCTTGTAAGGAATTCTAATCTCAACACTTAGAAGTAGCAAGGAAGTAAAATGGCTTCAATGCAACAACCGGTACGATCAAACATGAACCACCAATCAAAAATAACATAAAGGCACCAAAAAAATTATAAAAAAAAAGGGGAAAAAGCCAAGAATATGGTGGGATTAAACTTTTGGTTACTTCATAATCAAATTAAGGCTAGAAGTTACTGGGACCCCCATATATGCTCTGACTGCAACTATAAGTCCATGTCCTTCTATTTGCAACAATTGTTTCAAGACGGGAAATTTTGAAGGAGATAGAAGGAGCCTTGACCCAATGGGGAGAAAGTTAACGGCAGCAGCTTTCTCGGTTCTGCTTGCAGTACCCACAGTCCTGCAGCCTTTTTAACCATTTTTTTTTTAATAGTCGTAGTAGGATAGGCTAACAGCTTTCCTATGATCTCGCTAACAGCTCCGCATAGAGAATCTAGACAGGAGCTGAAGTCCAGTCCTTTATACTTGGCCCTCCCCAACTGGATCTCGAACCAGCCTGAAATGAGCCCCAAGCCCAAGTCCCTCCAGCCCAGTCCGCTAGCACATTCGTTCTTACACCTTGGATAGCCTCGTAACCTGATCGGGCAACCCGAGTGACTCGGAGACACAACTGCCGAGCAAAGATTTCAATACATTTTACTAGCACCATGTTTCAACCATAGCACCGCAAAGACACAACTACATGTCAATACATTGTACTTGCATTCGATCGTATCATATTGTTAAAGGTCAAAAACCATGCACATCACTTCTCATTTAAAACTCACCAACGAGGGTTCTTTTCAATTCTATGAATACTTTAAAATCTTTTCATGCTCCAAATAACACAAAATTCTCTCTCAATAATTACTCATCTCACCTCCTTACACCGTGTCACGTCAACAAACATTACCAGACTGAGAGATTAGAAAGCAGATGTCTCGATTACCACAACTCTAGTTAAACCAAATGTTTCCTAGTTAGTATAAACCGAATGAATGTTTTTACATTCTATTTATTAATCTGCGTGCGTGGCTTTATATTCTTTTTTATTAATGTCGTGTAGTTTCAATAAGTGGATCACGGCAACTCTAGTGAGAACCATTTTTTATAAATGTGTGGGCGTGTTTTTGTTTTCTTTTTCTTTGTTTCTTTTTGTTTTTTTTTTTTCTCAGAGAAGAGGGGTGAGGGTATGAAACTTCATTCCCTAACTCTCTTAAGAGGTATGACATGGCTATTAAAAATATTTATTTCATGAGGTATGATTAAAAATAAATACTTCTTTCCCAAAAGCTGATGATTAACCCTCGTTAAAAAAAAAAAAAAAATTTCAAAAAATGAGTAGAAGTGAGGAGACATAACATAGAGCTGGCTGGCTCATTAATCAAGAACTACAGTTTGGCTCCAAGATGAAGAACAAACTATATGGTCCGTGAATTTAATGCGATCCGTGACAAGAAATAAAACATACATATACTACAAGGTACATAGAAGATAGCCATCACTACTAAGATATATAATGTGGTTTTAAATAATGACGTCTAAATTAATTTCATGGCCAAAAGAACCTGCAGAGGTCCAAATGGTTATTAAGGTTACCTAATTTTTCAGTTACATCAGACGTCGAAATAGCTAAAAGATGCACGAAGCAGCCATGCCTAGGTCCAGTGGATGTTTAAGTTTCAACACCCGGCTGCTTCTTTTCCCTCTAAAAACAAATAATTTTTGTCCTACTCTCACCGTGACCAAGAAAAAGAAATGCAGATCAATAAAACCTTCTTGACATCTTCTTCCAATGACAATGCCTTATATCTATGCCCTATTTCTTCTCCTTTTGTTCCCTTTTCTCTTCTTCTCTTCCTAGTCAAAAATGGCAGCCAATCATCGGTCCTTTGAATCTGCCTATTTGAAATGATATCGAGTGAGCATGTGTGTGACAGAGAAAGAGAAAAAAGAGGGGGGGGGCGGCTAGCTGCTAGGGCGAAGAAAATTTCATGAAATTAAGTCTACTATGTGTTATGTGTCTGCCTGTACATCTCAGTAAGATATAAATATGTTCTCGAGAAATAATAAAATATACGATATATATATATATATATATATAGTGACTAATTTAATTATGGTCAAGGTTTCTATTATTCCTGCCGGGGACGAGCGAACCAAAGCGAACTGAGAGATCGGAGACGGTGAAAGTATTCAGCAATGGCCAGCAAGCACCTTGCGGCCTGGCGGATTCTGAATATTTGATGAAGCCGGTGAATGGTCTGGTGCCTCAAATTTTCTGCCTGCAGTAAGCTCGGTATCACCTTTAGAGAACATACATATTTTATGCATTTTATAACTGAAAAATCCCAAATATCAAATTTTGATTTATACATACTCGGCAAAGCTCATAGTTATCACTGTGCATGCTTTTTAATCTTGCACATTAATTAGTATTACAAGTCACTTTAAACACACCATATGTAGCCTGTCACAAGTAAACCGTCTCGTTATAGAACTCAACTAGTGAATTCAAAGTATTGCGACGTGGTCCCAAGATGGAACTATATATAATTGATGAGGCAATTTTATACTTGCTTCGCTAACTAAACTAAAAGCATTTGTCATTGGGTACACAAGTCCCACACATACACTAATATCCAGAAGTTTAACATGATAAAATATACTTATCTTAGAAATTAAAACCGCTCTAGAATTTTTTATATTTTAATATTGAAGTTAATACACAAGATTATCTTCACCTTCTTGCATTTTACTTTCAAAAATTGACAAATTATGTTTAGAAAATATTTTTTTCTCGCAAATCTAGCGCAATATAAAAAAAAAGTGATGACATTACATATTTACACGACAAAAAATATCATGTATATGAAAGATAAAATATAATGTGAGAGAGAGAGAGAGAGAGAGAGAGAGATGCAAAAGAAGAATTTTTTGTCACATTAGATTTTATTTGTTGCACACGTGACGTTTTTTTTATTTTATTGTGTAAGAATGTCACGTTATTATTTTTGAAGTTTTCTCATATGGTTCTAATGAGGAATTGGATTTATTAAAAAAGAAAAAATATTTTCCAAGCATAATTTATCAACTTTTAAAGATAGAACTAAATATTTTAAAATGCAAAAAAAGTTAAGAATGTTATTAGTATGGACAAGTTATAAGTGTCATGATCCAGAGTAAATTACGAATGATGTCTAGAATAAGAAATTCAGAGCTCAACAAGAAGCCAATAAAAATTGGTCAACTTAAACAGTTCAAATTCCCACAGGTGATTATTGCAATATTTAATTTGATTTTCTGTAGCATACTTCGTAGACATATTCCACAGGATTCCAATTGATAAGGCCCACGGCATGGTGTTTTCTTTTTTATTATTTAAAAAAAAAAAAAAAAGAGCTCGTTGTCCACACTCGAAACAGAATGTTTTGTTTCCAGATAAATTCTGTTGAACCAAACTATAGAAGACAGAACAAATCATGGATTGAGTTGTTCATTTTTTTCCTAATTATATAAAGGGAAATGATGCTACCAGGTAGCTTTTAGCTGCATTCTCAGACAGGGGGATCCTCAGTGTAACATTATTTATATTAAAATATTTTTTAATTATATATTATTTAATAAAAAACATATGATGTACACAAATATTACTAAAAGGTATATAACATAGAACAAAATATATACAATAATAGGTCGAAAATAATAATTCATGATATTATAATTTTTTTATTTATTTTCATTCAAGTTTCATTCTATTTTATACATATTATATATATATATATATATATATATATATAATGCGATTTTTATCAAAAAAATAATAACAATAAAATATATACACGGACACTATTGTCCTTGTAGTCAATAGGTGGTTACGACCATGGCACCAAGGGAACGCGGGGCGCGCGCCCCGTCAGATCTCTTGAGATTTGATTTGGTGGGGACCAACGTTCTGCCAGATGGCCACGTGTACGACTTTGTGATGCTTACCAACTACTAAGACTAAAACTGAAACAGGGCTCTAGGCAAAATAAAAATAAAAACGAAAACTCCTAGAATTTGATGCGGGATCAGCTATTATTTTAGTGGGTCTTGCTAATTGGACTTCCTTTTTTTTTTTTTTCTTTAGAACCTATGGATTATGAATTTTGATATTTTATATTCAAGATATACATGAGCAGCCACCTCTCAGTTGACCATGAATTTTCTTCCAACTCACAAATAGATCGGCAGATTCTGTAAGTATTTTATTGTCTCTCAGGTGATTAGAAAAATAGAGGGTGAGAGCATACTCCGGTACAAAAATATTATGTTAGATACCCCGGATGTGACATTGATAAAAAAAAAAAAACTCTCTCTCTCTCTCTCTATATATATATATATATAAAATGGGATTCAAGGCATTCAAGGCATGAATATCACCAGACTTGTCAACAAGTCGGTCCTATTCTGTAGGCTAAAGTCCAGTAAATTTTCTGAATTGAAGGAATGGTAATAAATGCACTAAGTTACCTCAAGCATCGCGGGTTATCAAAAAAAAAAAAAAAAAAGGAGTCTCCTCACGACCCAAATTTTCAAGAAGTCCATAAAATGAAAAGATGCGGATATACGGTCGTTTCCCAAATCTCATGCAAAACCCAAATTTTCTTAGGTAGCAGACACAGGTGCATAATTGCATGCACAAAACACGAGTCATATTATTAACCACCAGCAACCTCGTTGAGTTAGGTTTCTATGACGGCTTAGGTTTTCCCCTCCAAGACAGGAACGGATTCCTGTTCCTGGGACGTGGACCCCACAAACAGACAGACAAATGCACAACGACAAAACGTCCAAAACTTCCTAACAGAAAACATGCTAAATATTGATCGAGCATGGAAGAGAGAGATGCCGATGCCATACCTGTCTAACAAGACCTTCAAGTGTAGAGAGCTTGTTGATGGCTATGGCCATCTGGCCCATATAGTTTGCCATGTTAGGAGGGGAGCTTAATGAGTCAGAAGCTATCGTGTCTGATAGTGACTGATTGAGAGCTTCGAGCCCTTGGGAGAGAGCGTCTTCAGCCTCATGTGTAGATTGTTGCAATGCACATATTGCCAAGATTTGTTGCTCCGTTAATGGCTCGATCTGGTTCAGAATAATCTGCATCATTGTCACCCAGTTAAACAATAGAACCAAGATTAAATATTGCAACCTCTATAAAATGTAATTTCACCCATGAATGACGAATCATTTTCTTCTTGTTACATTTCTTTCCACTTTTTTTTTTTTTTTTTTAAATTTTTATCGAGTGGGATCTACGCGTGGGACCATTGCCCTTTACTTGTAAATTTGAAACTTGCTCTAATTCCCATAAGTTTCTTGTTTATTTATTCACTACAGACCAAAGGTAGAGATGAACTGAAAATGCGATTTACCCATTAATGAGAAAAACATAGGGAAGATAGCGAGTAGACAACCGTGCAATTCTCTCCCACCCACCCTCTTTCAGTGTCCGTGTACCCATAAGCAGTAATGCCAGACATGGGCTTTATTGGATGGACACCCAACTCTAGATCTTATTGGAAACCTTCACAATGCCCCCTATCGTCATTCATTGATGATACTGATCTTTGGACTTTAAGGGTTATATGCAAATCCACCATGCCTTCATCACCAAACAATTTGCTCCATGCAATTATAATGTCCCATATAGACCTCGTGCACCCCATAATGATTATACTCTCACATCATTTATGCCCGCACGGGTAGCAAATGTATAATACACAGGCACACTAATATCTCACGTGGAAATCTCAATAATTATTTTTTTTAATGACGAAGAATCCTTTTATTTCAATCCAAATTGTTAACACAGGGTCCATCCTTACGCAATTCCCACTTGAAACATAAAATGTAAATTTGAATTTAATACTGTGTGCATAACTCGCACCATTAGTGTTTATTGTATAGTACTTGACCTAACCTTGCTTAAAAGAAATTAATAATAATAATAATAATAATAATATTATTATTATTATTATTATTATTATTTTATTATTTTTATAATAATGTAACATCAAGAAAGTCGTACAAGTTCTTGACCTAATCTAAGCTTGGTGCATATGTTTTTCTTGTGTTTGTCACTTTCTTGCCAAATATTATGTTTAGTGCTCATGTGCTCAAAAGAAATAGAGAAAAAAGAAAAAGTAAACGCAATTGAAAAGGATGGGTTATATGTCAAATGTTTAATTTACCTTGATGAGCTCGGATGGGCGGAAACCTCCCATCCACATGAAGCATCGCTCAGCCGGAGTCATCCACACGCCGGAGACTATATGAAACGCGTCAGACTTGGCAACCATGCTTTTCAGGTTCATCACAACATCATAGTGTGCCAAGCAGTTGTCCACAAAGAGCTTGAGCTCGTTTTCAGGTAAATGCTCATGCACCGCGGCCTGGAGTTCACATGTGAGGCGGTGGTGCTCCTCCATCCATCTTGCATACTCCATGTCAAAAACAGCAGCAGCATCTACCCCCCCCCCCAAAAAAAAGGGGAAAAGGGTTTATTATTCGGCTACCCAAAGACGAAAGTAGAAATTAAAAATGAATGAAATGGGAGAGAAATTACAAGTACCTGAGCTAATATTGTTGATGCCAACAGGGAGGCCTTGGTCTCCACCTAGAAGGCCTCCTCCTCCTCCAAAGAATAGGCCCTATAGAATATACGTATACAAGACCTCAATTTTTGGGCACGTTCTTTGATGATACAAAATTGGTCAAAGGCAAACTAACTAAACTGGTTAAATAAGAAATGGAGGACAGTGATGATCTATAATCCATGCATGTATAGAAACTCACTTGAGATGTTGCTCTGTGAAGTTCTTGTTCCAGTTGGGTAAGCCTAATTCTACTTGACTCTAGCTCCTGAACATAAGCCTGCAACAGTGAAGATGTAGGGAAATAGGAAAAGCATCGTGATTTTATGCGTTGAATTACATTCCTTGGAAAATTGACTGTAAGAATGATAATGATTAGTACAAAGAACAAAAATCCAAGTGGACCAACCTTTTTTCTCAGCCTACTTTTCCTTGCCGCCTCTCTATTCTGAGCAAGCCTCCTTAATGTCTATATACAGATGTTTATGACAAAACATTCAACTTTCTGGCAAATAGAGTAAAAGAAGTAGAAAACGTAAATGATACCACAAAAAGTGAACCAGAAAAGTCTCACCTTAGGGTCTGGTGTGTTGGTTCCTTCCTTCTCCGAACTTGAAGTTGTTGGGCCTTTACGGTTCCCTTCGCACTGCCATCATTTACAGTTCAAAGATCAGAATTCTTAGATAGAATTTTCAGAAAATGGAATCTCAGTTGCCAATAATTAATATATATATAGCAGACTTTATGCTCTTGGCTTCTTGATTAAAATATTAATTCGATTACTTTTTGTACTAATTATTAACCAGTAGTACTACTAGCCCTCCTATCCTCCTAACGTTAATTTCTATACCTTGAGAGCTTTAGCTGTTTCCGAAGCAGACGGTGCAGCACCGTTTCTTACATTGGCCAACTCCATGTCCATGGACCGCTCTGATGGTCTGTTTGAACCACTAGTTGCTGGAGAAACTAATCCTGTATTATTGGCCTACCAAATCCAAACAAACCCACAAAAGGATTATTATTATTATTTCACAAAAGGATTATTATTAGTATTGACATCATAAAGAAAGGTAGAAGAAGTCTATTTATTAACTTATTTATGGTTAGATGATACCTTTGTGGATGATGGCTCTACGTGCATAGGCTTAGAAGGGAAAATGTTCAAAGTTGGAGGCCTCATCCCAGAGCCCTCTGCACACATGCATGTACCCACAAAAATTCCCAAGAACTTTATTAATTCTTCTTCTTATATGTGAGCTTTAGAGAGAGAGAGAGAGAGAGAGAGAGATGGGGGGGGGAGAGAGGCATGAGCGCCAGAGTGGAAGCATGGGAATTGTCATGCAATTGTAGCTCTATGGCATCGAAACAGAAAAGAGAAAGAACCGAGTAAGTAAAGGCAAAAGAAGAAAAAGGAAGAGAGAACCCATACACCAATTCGTACCCTTTTCAGTACATGTAGAAATTTGGGGAGGAATCCTTAATGATACGTTTAGATTTGTTACACTGTCATGGTCCAGGCTCCAGACAAAAACAAACAAAATTGAATTCAAAAAGAAAGAAGAGAATCGTGTTTTGTTTTGCTACTGAAAATTTGAAGAAAACATCTCCTCTATCTTTCTGCCTGCTGCAAGGATCCGGTCAAATTAAGAAAGTGCTGAGATTTAATCTGGTTCTACATTGCTTTCCCTGTGACCCAAAACAACCCTTTCCAAAGAAAATCTCCTCAAACTAAAAGGAGTGGACAAGATGAAATTTTTAGTTGTGTGTGTGTGTGTGTGTGAGAGAGAGAGAGAGAGAGAGAGAGAGAGAAGGGGGGACTACGTCTTTGGTCTTGAAAAGTGGAAGAGTCTTGTCCATCAAGATAGTGAAAAAGGGCTTGATCCAATTCTCCCAAGTCATAAGCTCCAGCATCTCTGCTTCTGCTGTCACAAAAAAAAAAAGGTAAGCGAAAATTACAAAAAAGAGCAGAAATGACTGACCTCATGTTAGTCTTTGTAATTAAAGAAGAGAACCAGCACGTCTAAATGGGTTTTTGATGCTTTGCTTGATCTAGCTATAGGGAAATTACATGACTTTCCCTTGGATAGAGGATGGGGAAGGAGATGATTGCATCATTCCGTAAGGAATCTGTTGATGATGGTGATGACTCTTCTCTTGTATTTGATGATGTTTCTGAGGTTGCTGCTGCTGTTCCACTTGAGCCCAGTGATTGATGACTTTATTAGTAGCCATTAGAGAACCCTGTATAACCTTTGCTTCCAGCTGCTAGCTCTTCTATAATTTCTTCAACTCCAGGAGTAATTGAAAACCCCATCAATGGCATAACCACCTTCTTCTTCCTCTATCGAACTCTCTCCGCTCTCCCTCTCGCTCTCTCTCTCTCTCTCTCTCTCTCTATGCCAGTCTATCTATAAGTTAGACTGACTTCGTGATACACCGAAATAATTCAGACAGAACTGGCCTATATACATATTCGAGTGTATGAAAAGCCACTCACTCCTTCCTTGTCCAAATTGCTCAGTATTGCTTGGATGCAATGACGGAAAAGGCCTTTGGCTTCTTCGGGAGTCTAGTATTGACATTTTCATGCAAACTTACACTTTCATAAGCCGAGGCGGCTGTCTTCACGGCGTTGGCTCACTTCAAGAGAGATCAATAAATAAAAGGAAAGTGAGATAAAAATGTGAAATTATATTTATTCAATGCCGCTGTTAAACAAAACAATTGCACTCACCGTTTTGCGGCTATTGAATTTCTTTTTGAAAATATTTATTAGTGTCTATTACTGGCTCTGCCCCAAAAAATTTTTACCGTCAACATTGAAGTTTGAATGAGCCAATTGTGTGGACTAAGCGAAGGCTTTGTATATTTAAGGCATTTTGTAATGGTTTTGTGGACAGAAATAATAGAATAATAGTCGATAATTTAAAGGCATCCCAAGTGCATTATTTGCTCCGTCATAACACATTTCACGGTTAGGAGAAATTATTCGTTGTGTTTCATTCAATTTTTAGGTCGAACTGATTGTTTTCACCTGATGGGATCGAGCACGAGTGGCATTTTATTATAGAGTATAATTACCGCATAGCCTATTAGATTGGGAAATTAACTAATATGTAATAAAATCTAAAAAGTAGTTTAGAAAGAGACATAAGGGGAGGGAAAATCCTTATTGAAAACGAGAATTGATGCTCTAAAAAAAAAATAATAATAATCTATATGCATCATACTAGAATTTTCTCTAAATTTGAAACTTTGAAGCTATCTAGTTAGAGTCTTATTTGCAGTCAATTGATTAAACAATAAATAAAAATAAAAAGAAAATTATGTGTTCACTAACATTCTGATTAAGCTGAAGATTTCGCAGATGTAATACAATCTTCCTCATTCGGCGTCCTTCAAATCTCCTTTTCGGAATTATATTATCACCATAAAAGTAAAGTTATGCACTATTGAACTCTTTTTGCACTCATTCACAAGGTAATAAAAAATAACAATTACGTCGATGGAGTTTAACCCTTTTCTTTTTTTTTTATCAATTTTTCAAAACAAAAAAAACGTGAAAATCACGATAGGCACACAACAAGACCAGTCTTAAAATGACTACAATTAAGTCTAACACGGGCATAGGACAATAATGCTTACTTATTTTGCAACCAAAAAAAAAAAACAGAAAAAAGAAGAAGAAGAAGTACTTCGCTTGTCAAATGTTGAAAAATTATCGAGAACACGCATTCAACAGCGTTCAACATGAGTAGACAGCTTGACGAAATTGTCGGTAAATATTATTAGATTGGTAAAAAATAAATAAATAAAAAAATAAAAAAAATATATATAGATATTCACTTCACTCACTAACCCCACCCCCCCACCCACCCACAAATAACAAGAAATGCCCGGAAAAATAGAAAATTAATGAAGAAATATTGGTTTTCATTCCACGCAATATAACTGAATGAATGTTAAAAAGAGTTTTCCAATTAACAGCCGTTACAAATCGTCAGGGTCACAATTGTCAAAGAGCACAACTCTTCCGCGCAGTCGGATCGTTGCAGGCAGGTGGCGTGCGGGGAGCGAAATCGGGAACGTTGACCATTAAACACGTGACTCGTTAACATAAATTTCCAATTGCACAGGTGGGACCCACCGGATCATCGACGGATGAGAATCTGTTGGCTGGAAAGTTGAGAGAGTGGGTGGAAAAAAACTGAAGTCCTTGTCAGAAGAGGAGATGAGTGGGACCCTGCTGGAACCGGCCCCGACTTTCCCCCCCCCCCCGTGTTTGTTTTTTTTTTTTTCTTTTTTCTTTTTTTTTTAACTTTTCGGTTTTTCAACCACTCCGAAAGTAAGGACTGTCTGCTAACCGCAAAGCAAAAGGAATACAAAATTCACCCCCCCCCAAAAAAAACAAAAAAAAAGGTACTCATTTATAATACTAAGATTCTATTATGTGCGGGCGCCCTCACCATCTAACATAGGACTTCTTTCTTCTTTTTTTCTCTCTCTCTCTCTCTTTTTTTTTTTTTTTT
>CM034048.1:5831816-5864455 GCA_019804595.1 Bruguiera parviflora | reverse complement strand
ATGAAAAAAAATTTGTCCAATAAAAAACTGAGTGGTGGCAATGACCAATCGTAATGAAAATTTCTCATTCACGTTGTATGCTGTAGGTTCAAATTGATTCATTCAATATTCTAAATTTTCTTTTTTATCTATTTTCATAGTCTTCTAACTTTGAAGATAAAATTTTTTATATATTAGAAATCTCAATTATTGAAACACACTTCTTGTATAATAAACAAAATAATAATAAAAAAAAGAATATAGCGATACAACTCATGCACAAGAATTGAATAAACTAAAAATTTATTTTTAACAAGTAAATCTAAAATTTTCTAGAGATATGATAAAGGCCACATTTTTTGTTTTTCTAATTTTTAGAAAATGGTAACATCATGACACGTGACTAATAATATATAGTCAACTTTTTCTATACCAATTAAAAAGTTTATTAAGTGTGAACTACAAAATGGAGACTAACCATCTTACAAACTATGAAGATTTCTCTCTTTTTCATCTAGAAAATCTGAGCATGAGAGCTTAAGTTTCAGAAATTTCAGGATCTTAGTTAACTGATGAGAGCGCCCTCTCAGGAACAAGGATAGTAAGCTAGGTTTAATCCCCACTGCCAAAATACATCAAAGAAAGTTCTTTATTAATCAGTACAAAATATTTTCATTCGCAACTTCAATTTACTCACATACATAGTCGTGAATCTATCTTATTTGAGAATTGTTTTCGTCTCAGACCCAAAAAAAAAAAAAACATATATATATATATATATATATACACACACACGCACACACACATTACATCATGCATAACTTTGATTTTTCATGATGAAAAATCTCCCCTTTCACCTCCCAATTACATTGATCCGTATAACACTCCCTTTTCATAAGTCTCATGTATTTAAGACTTTTAAGATAATGTTTAGACTCTTTGAAATCTAAGATGTTTCACACCTCCATGGAAGCATGAATATGCTATAACAGCTGTTTTAAGACTTCAATAGCTCATGGTCAACAAAAAAACAAAATCAAGATAGAACCGTGGATTCTCCTCAACGGAAAATTTCCTGATCAAATATCGACCGTTTTTCTCGCTTAGCAGAAAAATATTTGTGCTCATAACAAGCCCAAATTAAATAGATTTTCTTCTCCAGCATAAAATAACGTAAATAAAGGGTGGGGTTTTTTTTTTTTTCTTGACTTTTAGTTACTCACTTCCTTATGTAAAACTTGTTTCTGTATGCAAATAGTTTCATCTTTAGAGGCACCAACTTGAAACGCGTGGGGCAAATCGGGGCCTCATTGTTTATTTGACCTTAAATTAGGGTTTTATTTTGGCATACACTTATTGTCATTTTCAGCTTAAAAATGTCTATTCGGGCACTGATAGGAGTTGCTGAAGCCCCTAGCTACTTTAATGGCTTTAACCGAAGACGTTGTAAATAAATATATCACCAGGCGGACATGTTCAGATACAACTAACCCAATAATAGGTTATTTAATTTGTCTTTACATATATGTAGTCACGGGGTTGCTTTCACAAAGGCAATGAGGGTTGAACTGGCATTTGGAGAGTGAGAAACAGCATAAACAAATCCGAATCCCTTTTTTTTTTTTTTTTTTGTGATAATCTCAAATCGTATCTATAGATATAAATGGGGTTTTCTTCTTCTTCTTTTTTTTTTCCTTTTTTGATAGGTGGGTTTTTCTTTTTATTCTCCACCACGATAATTTAAAGAGAATAACTTCTTTGATAATGACAGAACATTTAAGAAATCCATTTACTAACAACTAATATTTACATATGAGTGTACGTATCAAATCAAGTAATTGTTTTTCGCTGATTGTAAATCCACCTCAAATCTAGCTAGCGGCAATAGAAAAAACACCGCTCAAACCCAACACCCACGCAGCATAGCATCTCGAGTGGATTATTTAGTCAATTATGTGGCATTGGCTAACGTAATATCATGTTATCGACGATGGTGGTGGTGGTGGTGATAACGCCGATGATTAGTAGTAATAGCTGGATCATCCTATTTCGTTTGTGAAAGGTCACGGGAAAGTGAAGACCAGGAGCACGAAGACTACTAGGTACATGTGGTAGGTAAAATTCATTTCATACTTGACGTAGAATTCGTTTCGTTTCACCGCTAAGAAAGTAACGACATGGTCATTTTGTCATCCAAACACTTGGGCATCCTCGTCCCAACGACTTTCATACTAGTTGCGAACAAATTCCTGATGTAAATTAGAGTTTGATTATATAGTAATACAGTCAAAAATAAGTATATATTATCTTTTTTAATTTAACAGTTGTTATACTAAATTACACCCTATCAATGCTCACCTATCATATTACTTTTATTATATTATCACCAAAATATTTCCTATATTTTGGACCACTAATGTCATGATAAGTCATAGATTTACCTGCTTTTTGCTCCTAGAGTAAGCACATATAGGCAATGTGGAAAATCAACTTGATATTTGTGTTAATTTATTCTGTTAAGTGAACATTTCCTCCTCCCCTCCCCCTTTTTAATCAAGGGGAAGTGGGAACTTGAACTCTCAACCCCTTCTCTTTGAGTCCTTTAAGATTTTAGATGGTCATCATGTCAAAGCCTGATGGAATTTTTCAATTTCATAAATTTTCAAATTAAATTCTAATGAGATTAATTTGAAACCAAATTACATTTCTCAATGTCAAATTTAAACTAGCTTCGCATTAGCTAATCTGATGACTACACACTTTACTGTGCGTATCTCTCCTTTAATTAAAAAAAAAATCACTTTAAAAACATTAAATTGAAACTAATGGGTTGTTTCTAAAAATTCGGGTTTAATTGTTGATCTATTAAAAGATCCTTTTAAGGCATAAGAATAAAATAGAAGGTCTTCTTTATTTATCTTGAAATTCTCTCTTCTCTCATCTCCAATTTGAAAGTTTAAGTTCTCAGGTACTCCCCAAGTTGTCTGCCTTTTATTCTCTTTTTGCTAAATTTTTGTTTCGAAGAGAAGATATATTAAAATGAAGGTAAATGATATTTGTGATTATGGTTATTGGCCGTTCCCCCAGTACCCAAAAAAACCAAAAAAAACAAAAAAAAAAAATCGAGAGAATAGGATTTTCTTTGAGTAATTATTTGAAGATTCTGCAGCAATATGTCTACTTCTAGAAATATTCGCAACATATGATTTCTAATTATAATGACAATGATTGAATAACAGCATAATCAGATTCAACGAAACTAGCTTGTCGGCATTAAAGGCTTTTACGGCCATCCTACATATGAAAGCAGCTTATTACCATTATCCTTATGCTTGACTTATGGAATAGGAAATTTCGTCAACCAAGCTCATCACACTCTGATCTAATTTTAGAAGCCATAGAAAATAATATTCAGAGACAACATGGTTTTCTCGTAAGCATGTAATTGTTGCTGCATAAGACGGAGACTGGTTACAATTAAGAAGAAGGTGCTATTACACCTAGTGTGCTGTAGGCAATCAAAAGAAGTCGAATAAATGTGTTACAGTTATGCTTTAGTTCCTCCGAAACTTAATGTTAAAGTATCCTTAATGATTAGGTTGTTTTAGCAATCTTCTAAGCAATGATATATTGTATTTTCAATTCTATTTTACAAAATTACTCTTTTTAATAGGAATAAAAAACTAAAAATAAGTTTTTTACTCTTAATGAATTTAGCAAAGTTTGAATCTAAATATCTAATCATATTTAAATGATTAGATTTTTTTGTATATAAATATATAAATTTTTATTTTTTATGTATTTTAATACTTTTTTATAATTTTTTAATAATTTATTATAAAATTATTTTTATATTTATCTAATATTTTGACCATAAAATTAATATTCGATCTAGTATAGACTAACAAATATATGAAACCATCAACAATAGAAGTATATAAAATTAATTTTACTTCTTTACATTCACATTATTATTATTAAAATATTAGATAAAAATAAATTTATCATCTCTTTGTATAAAAATAATTTCAAATAAATACTTAAATATATAAATTTTTTTAAACTTTTCTTGATATAACTATTTTAAGATAATTATCATTCATTATGATATGAAATTAAATATTTTTATTCTTACCATAAAGACCGTCTCTTATATCTTTTATTATAAATTTTTTTTAAAGAAAATATTTAATTTTGCATAATATATATAAAATATTAATAACAAATAGCATATATAACTAAAAAATAACCTTATCCTCCTTAATTTTTTGATACATAATACTAATTAATAGTATTTTTTCTTGAATTTAAAAGATATTATGATATTATTGTAGTCTATATATTATTGTACAAAAAAAAATTTAATTTATATTTATTTTTTAATTTATACATCATTTAATCTTTATTCTCAATAAAAAAATCATTATGTTCATTCATATAAATTTTTTTTTCAAAATTTTTATTAAAAAAGATAATTTTTATATCTAATTGGTATAATTTCAAGTAATACTAAGTAATTAATACTATAATTAAATTTAATACTTTTATTATTGTGAAAATAAAATTAAAATTTTATTAATTCTAATATTAAAATATGACTCTTACAAATAAGATATATAATTATTCCAAATAATCAATTTCTTTTTTTTAATATTTTCTTGATATTATCTCTTGTAATTTATTTATATTAATTAGTTGTAAATTAATTTTTTTAAAAATTAATTTTTCATCCAAATGTTGTATAATTTTTAAAACATTATTTGGTATTGTAGCAGATGAAAGAATTATTATGGATAAAAATATATTTACCTTAATTTTTTATATTCACATTTTAATATTTATTACTCTTACTAATTCATTATTTTTAATAAATTTTACATTATCAATTTTTACAAATTTTGAACTATAATTATATCTTTTAAACTTTTTTAGATAACCATTAAAATAGTCACTAATTATTCAAGAATCTATTTTTTTTTTCATATGAATTTTTATTTTTGTTGGGCAATCTCAAACATTTAGGTATTTTAAACTATATTTTCTCAATGTTAACAGTTTAATAAAAATATTTTGAATTATCTTATTAAAAATTCTATTTGACAAATAATGTATATATTTATAAAAATTTAAATAAAAAGAAATAATTTATTATATTTTTAATTATATTTAATAATATTTGGTTATACCTTTATATATATATATATATATATATATAATAATTTTTGGAGAATTTCATAAATGAGCCTAAACACTGCATTCAATTATTATATTTTTCATAATATTCATCACCAATATAAAATCTTATAATTTTTCCCTTCTTACCGAATCACTTCCTGTCTATAATATTTACATATGAACGAACAGATGTCAGCTTCGGCTGCTACTGCCCTTATAAACGTCGAATCCCATGTCCTGGAAGGTTTACGGTTCAGATTTCTACTTGAGCAGGGGCCCGTAACCCCATCATTACAAATTCGAATCCCACAATGGTTTAGGGAGGGGAATCTGTTTTCCATAAAATCACGTCAATATACGGTCAACTCTAGGCGCCATTCTCTTGCTCCAAGGGAATGAACCATTAGGTATTCTTTGGATGAGCCGGCTTGGCCGTGGAGACATTTTTTTTTCCTGATTAGTAGTTATAATTAATTTTCATATATCAAAAAATATATATATATATATAATTACGCTGAGTCTACACACTTTCTTTCCCGTCATCCTTAGTAGGACTTTTTGGCCATACATAGCTCTCTCATTTTTGGGTCCAACAAAATGGATCCTTAATTTCAGGCAGGGGTGCCATAATGGGCCGTAGTAAGACGTACCAGCAAGTCCAAAGTCCTCGTCCGTCAGTCACCGTCCAGCCGCGCTCCACAGTTACATTTTTCGCCCACCTCACATTGCCACCGTTACATACTTAAAAAAAAAAAACAAAAAAAAGTAAATAATCAATATGTAATTCTATAGCTCTGATTTTAAAATTAAAATCTTACATTTAAAACTCAATAAGAGTTAATTAACTAACAAAATTATTAAATAAATTATATTTATATCCCATGCAATATGTAATAAAGCACTACAAATATATATAAATTGGAAAAAAAAATAATTTTGTCTTTCCTTAATCGAATTTTAATATATATTCTACTCAAAAATTTTAATTATTGCTGGCACTCGAAGCAGGGGAGTATGAGCCGTCCACCCACCCTATTAAATGAAGTATGTCCCCACTCTTCCTTCCCTTTCGTCACTCTTGGTCTCTTTTTAGCCTCTCCCTCCTTGTTTTTGTTTTTTGTTTCTTTTTTTTTTGGGGGGGGTTTTGGGCGTTTTCTTTCTCCGCGCATATTAATGGATTCAGCAGCCTTGTTAAAGTCAGTCATTCTCGTACATTTGTGACTATGTATTGTATTTATGTCATCTAGGGTTTTACAACCAAATAATATGATCTTGTCGCTTTCCAAAATGCGGCACATTAATTAATTAATTAATGCGATATCCCGAAATTCAATTTTGATGGAATTAGAGAAGTTGGTTCTTTTGTCCTATAGATTATTTTAGGCCAAATGCATCTCTTTTTTTTTTTTTTTTTTTTGGGAGGGAATGATGAAGTTTGTCACTCAAAAATGGAGTGAATTATAAAGTTTGTCAAAGTCTGTCTTTCTTGACTCTTGATTGAGGTCAATATTTGGTTCTTGTTGTTCTTGCTGAAATTGGGCAGCCAATGAAACGATGGTGAGGATAATTTCTGTCAATCGCCTTGTCTGGCGGATCCCATTTTCAGCAAAATTGAGCTCTGGCCTAAACCTGTTTGCTTGGCTCATTTTTGGTCCCTTTCTTTAACTAGGCCGACGGTTGGATCATGAAAACATTTCACTTAACTGAGTAAGGATGCAAAACTAATTGGGAAGGATGGAAAAGTGTAGACATATGGTATAACGTTTTTTTCTTTCTTTCTTTTTTTTGGGGGGGGGGGGAACAAAGAGAGAAATAGCAAAAAGAAAAAGCTATATTAAGCCACCTTTGGGAAAGGCTAACCCAACTATAACACCCTAAACTAGAGACTTGATGCTAGGCTGAGACTTCTCCCATAGCTTAACAGCTCCTTCACTAGTAGACACCAGATTTACCAAGAAATCTACATGGTAATTCCCCTCACCCAGAGTGTGTTGCAGTATACATTCTTAATCCCGCTTCAGGAGTCCTAAACACTCAGCGATTAGTGATCGATATGAACTGAGCTCCCATCCCTTCTTTTAAGTTTATGGAGCAAGTTTAGAATCTGTTTCCACTACGACATGGCAAAACCTTATTGCCAAGCTATTTTAAGAGCAGTGCAGATGGCTCGCATAATTCGGTGCCAATAACCGCAGAGACACCACCATGTCACGAAAAACCATAAACCCATCAACCGTGCATGTCCTGCCAAGCCCGGAGTCCACTTAGCACACCCATCAACGTTGATCTTGAGGAAAGGAGATTCTGGAGGGTGCAATTAAATCAAGCAATCTGCCGAAGGAGAAGCCAAGCGGTGGTTATCACGTTGCAATCCTGCCAATGCCCAAATATTGTAGACTTCCACAGCCTGCATTTTCGCAGATTGCTCTAATTACACAACAGAAACCACTTCGTCGGAGATAATAAATTTTTTTCTCCATTAACATAAACGCTAAACCAATGAAATAAATAAGGCTTGAAAAGAACAACCCAAACTAGGCACGAGCTTGGCGGAACAACAGCCTGTTTTGGACCAGTCCCAAACAGAGGATGAGAGTTGGTGTTCAAATCTCATAATCCAGAAAAGTAAACCCCAAATGCGTCTCACGAAACCACATACATAAAGCACATGCTCCCAAGTTTCCCCACTGTAGGCCACAGCGTTCCCAGGAACCATTATTTGTGAGCTTGCTGATGAATCTTTGTTCACAAGCCTCTGTGTGCTTGAAGATAGTTACAATTGTGAAAATATTTATCCTTTAAAACCTGAAACTAAAGCTTGTGCTCTCTAGTTAAGATTCCCAGGCCAAAGTTTAGAGAGTAAAACCAAATTCATGTCATGTGCAATTCTGAGTCCAACACCGCCAGCCCACTTTGGCAAGCAAACTTCATCTCACGTGACAAGACAAAGTTTGTGTTGATCTTTAATGCTCCCCCATAAAAAAAAAAACGTCTACTACTACTTCGGTCAATTTCATCGCAAACCGTTTGTGGGTATAGATTTTTTTCCGCATTGTATGATAAGGGATAGCCTGGGTAGTGGATTGAACAAGCGTGAGCCGCCGGGCTAGAGATGGAGAGGAGGCCTTCCAACCACTCAGCTCAGACTGAACTGTTCATGGGAGATTACGAAAAGATTTGGGACTCCATTGATCATTAAAGAGAGGAACTTCAAGGCATTTACCCTAGTTATCAACTAAGGGGAAACCAAGGATTCTACTACGGCCACCAGCTTGAGACCAATTAACATTGGATGAAACAAACAATTTCGACTTTTGGGGGCTCACTCATTTGTCGGACATGGCACAGAACATACTCAAAAGTATTATAAATTAACTCTTGCCAAAGAAGGGATTGCTCCACCGAACAACAGTAAATCATCTGCAAAGAACTGTCGAGAGATTGTCGGCCCTTAACGCGAAATTTTGAAGGGCTTCTGACGCTTATTCTCCACAGCTTGGTTTATTCACTGCGAGAGTCTTTTCCACATAAAGCATGGACCTCTTTGCCGTAATCCACATTTGGGTTTAAATTTATTCACTCGCTTCGCATCCCGAAGAACAGACATCTCTACGTAAGAAACACAATCCATTACTAGAGAAACAAAAAGTGCAAAAAAATTTTTAAGGGACTAGAGTTTCATTAAGAAAATCCCAATCGACTCTACTATAGGCTTTCGCAGGATCAATCTTCACCGCCATATATCCCCGTGCACCATGCTTTTTTCGTCGGATAGTATTCATCGTTTCCTGTGCAATAACCATATTGTCGTGGGGTGATCTACCCAGAATAAAGCTTGTTTGAAGAGGGCTGATCAAAGAGTTAAGGCTGGAACTGATCAATTTTTTTTTTTAGGATGCTCCGCCTTATGAAGTAGAACGAGAAGGGTCTCGTTAATTTCAGTAGGAGAAGGGCCTCATTAAGAAAGAAGTCCTTACCAAATCAACGCCGGCACTGCCCACAATTTTTCAATACCGTTGAAAGAAAATCGTCCAAAAGCCCTATAGGCTCCTCAAGGTATCTTACCCAAACCATTCAACAACGGCAACTGCATCGGTGGCCGAGCTGGTCGAGTCAAACTAGCGTGGCGCAAAGAACCTGAAAATAAATTAACAAAATAATTACGGAATATGCACTGTAACTAATTAGGATCTTCAACCCACACATTATTATCATTTTTAAGAGCTCGAATCTTGTTCTGTCAGCGTCGTTGAATGGTTGAGGAATGGAAAAACTTGGTATTCTTGGTTCCCGAGAAAAATTTTATCCCGACGAGATTTTTGGAACCAGGTAGTTGTTCCCCCCTGATCAGGGATATTATTGTACCGAGTGATTTTCAAGCAAAATCTTAATCTGACAGAAACAGTGACGGTAAGTTTCTTTTACACCCTCCTCCATCTAAGCAAGAGTCGCCCTTTTGTCCGAGAGAGATTACCGAAAGAAGTCTTATACCATTCAGCCAACACTTCTCGGAGTTCGAAATAGATCCCGGGACCGAAGAGAAATGGTCGCTCCAGCAATCTCGTACAACTTCCTCAAAGCCACTATGAGACATCCAGATTGCCTCGAAGCGAAAAGGACGACATCTCCTTGTATCACGACTATCATCATAAATTCGGAGAAATAATGTGCCCAGTGGTCCAAATTGATCCGAGGCAGATGACGCAACTTCGTTTGAGGAAATCTTAATTGCCAAGACTTCGAAATAAGTGCTCTATCCAAGCGCTCTCTCTGATTGTTCGGGTTCCATTATTGCTGTTCCACCAGGTGAATTTTGGCCCCAAAAATCCAAGATCAATTACGCAGCATTCTTTAATATACTCTCAAAAGATCCTGCAATGTCTGGCAGTTTTAAGAGAACCACTACTTTTTTTCCGAAAGATCAACAATATCGTCGAAGTCACCAATTAATAGCTACAGAAGAGGAGCATAATTGGCCAGCGCTTTGAAGTCTGCCGGTAACTTATCCCGAATCAGATCATTTGGGTGTACATAAACGAAAGAGAGAAGTCAGGATAGTCTTTACTTGTCCATCACCATAGCATGAATAATCTCTCTAGGATGACGGAGAATTTCAAGATTGAGTTGTGCTATGGACTCACATTCTGGTCGTCCTCAGCAACGTCAACAACAATAATATAGGACACACATCTCTAGCATGACAAGCTGGTTCACACTTGAAGCAAATCTTAGGGAGACCTTCATATTCAATTATAAGCAATAACCCTTTGATCCAGAGTTAAGAAAGAAGAGGCTTATTCAAGTCAATTTAAACACACAATCGCACAAACTTCCCTGTGGAAGCATCAAGGACAGGTGCATCGATCTTGATGGTTCTTCCGATTAACCCACCAATGGCATCTCAGGACGTCACGGTTATTATAATACTCAACTGGCATCTCAAGAAACCTTGCCCACACCACAACAACAATATTGGAGGCACTTTGGCTTCCATTCTCGAACCATTAGATAGTGCCCCATGATTATCATGGGGCTCTCTCGCGGGGCAAGCAAAATGATAATCATCAGCACACGTAAACTTCACACTAAAATATTCATTCTCCAAGTCCACGATTCGGAGCTTGCCCTCTGGTCTTCGTAGAACCTTGAGTCGGTCGCATGGATGATTGTAAGCAATAGAGTGGCACCATAATTTGATAATGAGACGTTGGAACCTTCAGGTAATGGCGTCAAGACTCTTCAATAATATCCGTATCTGACGAGGCTACACTCTCCTCAGATTTCGTCTTTTTGACACTCCAGTCTAGAAGGTCCATCCCTTTTGCCGATTGGGTCTTAGCAGGATCCGGATTCTCCTCCATCAAAGGGGAGTGAGCGAGGGAAGTGGGGTTCAATCAAGAGAGAAGAATTTTCCTTTATTTTACATGTTCTTGCTTCTTCTTCTTTTTTTTTTTTTTCTCTCCTTTATGTCACATTTATAACGATTTAATCCAATTAACTGGTAGACAAACCACTTTTTTATCTCTTAAAAATTAGGCGTTAAAGTCAATGAGTAAACAAGTTTAAACCTAAATAAATGGGGCAATGAATTAATAGGAAAGATATAAGTGGAAAACATCAATTTTTCTTTTTGCTGTTTTCTATCGATTTATTATAATGCTATCATGCAGATTAAGATCTGTTGTTGATGCAACCGTAAGTTGACTGTCCCAAGTCAGAGTGGTTCCCGAAAAGGACTGTTCAACCATAAATTAATCAAATTTTGAGTCCTTGCTTCCACAACTTTCCGTTGTTGAGGGTCATCCCGAAGTTCAATTTACATTTTACATTTAGATGGGTGTGCTCTCATAGAACATTGAAGTTACCACTAATGAATCACTGAAAAGCTTGAAAACTAGTTTCGAGTAGGGACATGGTAAATCGGAGCTTCTTCGGTCTATGCTCACAAAACTTTACTCTCTAGAAAATTGTTAGGCACGGTTTTTCTTTTTTTTTTTCTTTTAAAAAAAAAAAATTTTTTACGTTTAGAGTATCTCTAGCCCCCGAAATGCTTTTGTTGTTGTACGGTCTTTTTGCGGCCGCATGCACTTATCGTGGAGCGCACCTCCATCGAAAGACACGTGTGCATCAACGCCTCGGTGTCGGTGACACGGAACAAATGTCGCTCTCACTTGTTGGCACGCCTCCGAAATTAGCGACTCGGACTCTGAACTAAGCATGTGCTGACCGCAGGTTCACGCTTCCCTAGGTTGGACAATTTTAGCAGAAATGCAGAGCAGTTGCACAGAGAGAGAGAGAGAGAGAGAGAGAGAGAGAGCATTACAAATAAAAAGGATGCAACAAAATTACCATTAAAAGTATGAATGCAATGTATAATATTATAGCATTCAAAATGAATTATAACATAGACAAGTAGTATTAGTTTGATATATAAATAAAAATTACTGGAATAATGATCTTATGCTATACCAATATGTAGTAAAAATGTAATTATATATATATATATATATATATATTATTTTGAAAATTATCAAAGAATTATGAAAAATTAGTTGCACCAAGTTTTGATCTACTTTTGGGCCAAATTTACATATAATTGTTCCATTTTGAGTGAAAATCAGATTACGTTAACATTTTTGATAATAATTACTTAGCATCTGTTACTCAAAATCATTGAAGTTAAATTTTGATGTTGCCATGAGTCGGTAGGTCCTATCTCTAATGATGCCAATACTCAGTAGGGTCCCATCTTTAATGCTGCCATTCTTCAAGCCAACTAATTAATTGACATTAATTGGCGGTAGTTTAAATTTTAAAAATTAATGGAAACTCTCTCAGAAAGTGTACGAAACCATCTCATGCTAAGCTGCTAGGACCAAAGACCCGATAAGCTCATTTCTCAAATGAACTCCAACCCAATCTCAATTCAAAACCTAATAAATAAATAAATAAATAAATAATAAAAGAGCACACTTCCCAAACTAAACGAAAACCATTTCCCAAAGTTAAGCAATTAATTAAAAATTGTTCAGCGATGCCAAAGCCCCAAAAAGGGTATCCAATGACATGCATTGGATTGACACGAGTCGTTCCGTGGAGCGTCCAAACAACAATACACACACACACACACAACACCCCCGAACAAACGGTAGCCGCACTTGCCACTCGACCGACCGCCCGACCACAGTACTTCGCACGCATGAAGGTGGTCCCCACCAGGGAGCCTCTGTCTGTGTGTCGCTCTTTAGTCTGCACACGAACTGAGACAAGCAACATATAATTAAAAAAAAAAAAAAAGTAAAAAGAAAAAGGAAAAAGATACTAAAATCAAAGTTTAGAGAGAGAGAGGGGGGGGAGGGGGAGAGAGTAAGTGGTGTCGTGACTGAATGTACTCTTGCAGATTCATCAGATGCTAAAAAGAGAAGAAAGAAGTTAAACAAAAATTGAAAAACAAAACAAAAAAAAAAAAAAAAGGCACAAAACACCTACTCTCCTTTCTTTGTTCCTCTCTCTACTGTCAATGTAAGTGGAACTTGTTAGAGTCTGTGTAAAGCCCATTTTCAAGATCTTCACTGATCTTCTACAAGGTAATGGTAATGGTATAGTTACTTTGTGTACATCTGCATTTTTTTTGTATTTGAGCTTGGGGGCTCTTTTTTATTTTAATTCTCCTTTTTCGTTAACTCTTTTTTGGGGGGGGGAGTTTGTTTTGAGATTATGTGGTCTCGTGCTCTCAGTTTTACTTTGGGTTGCGTTAAGCCTTATTTTCTGTTTGGTTCTCAGGAAAAAGAGGATAGAAAGATTTGGGAAACTTCTGGAACATGTCTATTCTGTTTGGCAGTTTTCTTTTTCTTTCTCTTTTTTTGGGTTGTGGTTGCTGAGAAAGCTGAGGGAAGAAATGATTTCTGTTCGTTAAGGTTCTTTCCTCTTACGGAAAACTAAATGCTTGGCCCCCCCCCCCCAAAAAACACCCCGGGGGGGGGCCCGGGGTCTGTGATATGTTCTAATGCAATCTGCATTTCGCACATAGTCCCGCAATTTTTCTCGGCAACCGAACAGAGAGGGCTTCTGTTTATGCTACCTTTTTCTTCGTACCCTTGTGTTCTTTTGGATCTAAGTTGGCACTGAAATGTTGCTTTCCTGCTTTCTCGACTTGGGATATTGTATCTCTGTTTTCCTGCATTCAGGTTTCGAGCGTTCAGATCTGAAGATTTGAAAGATATTTCTGTGAATGTTCATTAATTTCTGTAGATTTTAATTCAAACAGCAATCTACGAGGATATTCGAAGACTTCAGTCTGCAGTTTTGCTTTAATCCACGTCGTTTTAGGCTTTTTATATGTCATTTAAACTACCCTCTTCCTCTCTCATACTTATCCGCTAAGGTTAGTTTCACTTCTTTGAATGTTTTCAATTACTTTCCTATTTTTCAGTTTCCCCGAGCATTTAGGTCATTTATAGTTTTGCCATTCAGTAACGGCTAGTTGGGATTTTCTCTTATTTTCTTTCAGGCTTTCTGGCTCCTGGAAGACTAGACTTTTCAACTTCAACTTGAATCAAAGTTTGGGATTTGGGGTATCTTCTCATCTGGGCCCAAAAGATGCATAGGCCTCCGCCAGAGGAATTTCTGTTGAAGGAGACCAATCCTCACCTTGGAGGGGGTCAAATAACCGGTGACAAGCTCACAAGCACCTATGACCTTGTTGAGCAGATGCAGTATCTTTATGTCCGGGTCGTTAAGGCCAAGGACCTGCCTGGGAAAGATGTCACTGGTAGTATTGACCCCTATGTGGAAGTTAAGCTTGGAAATTATAAGGGTACTACTCGGCATTTCGAGAAGAAGTCCAATCCTGAGTGGAACCAGGTGTTTGCATTCTCAAAGGATCGGATGCAGGCCTCAATTCTAGAGGTTAACGTCAAGGATAAGGATTTTGTGAAGGATGATTTTGTTGGCCGGGTAATTTTCTTTGATTTGAATGAGATACCAAAACGGGTTCCACCAGATAGTCCTTTAGCACCACAGTGGTACAAGTTGGAGGATAGGAGAGGAGAAAAGGTTAAGGGGGAATTGATGTTAGCCGTGTGGATGGGAACACAGGCCGATGAAGCTTTTCCGGAAGCTTGGCATTCAGATGCTGCTGCTGTTAGTGGAATGGATGGTCTTGCTAACTTTCGGTCCAAGGTTTATCTTTCCCCAAAGCTGTGGTACTTAAGGGTCAATGTTATTGAAGCTCAGGACCTGCAAGCCAATCTACAAGGCAGGTATCCAGAAGTGTTTGTGAGGGCTATTCTGGGCAATCAAGCTTTGAGGACAAGAATTGCCCCGAGCAGGAGCATTAATCCCATGTGGAATGAAGACCTTATGTTCGTTGCAGCAGAACCTTTTGAGGAGCATTTAATTTTGAGTGTAGAAGATAGAGTAGCACCAAATAAGGATGAAGTACTGGGGAAGTGTCTAATTAATTTACAGCGTACTGACAAAAGGTTGGACCATAGACCCATCAATACCAGGTGGTTTAATCTGGAGAAACATGTTGTTGTGGAAGGGGAAAAGAAGAAGGAAACTAAGTTTTCCAGCAGGATACACATGAGGATCTGTTTGGAGGGTGGCTATCATGTTCTTGACGAATCGACACACTATAGCAGTGATCTACGGCCCACAGCAAAACAGTTATGGAAGTCAAGCATAGGGATCCTGGAGTTGGGTGTTCTCAGTGCTCACGGATTGATGCCCATGAAGACAAAGGATGGTCGAGGAACAACAGATGCATATTGTGTAGCCAAGTATGGGCAAAAGTGGGTTCGTACTAGAACTATTATTGATAGTTTCACGCCCAAGTGGAATGAGCAATATACTTGGGAAGTTTATGATCCCTGTACTGTCATAACAATTGGGGTTTTTGATAATTGTCATTTGCATGGAGACAAGGGCGGAGGGGCAAAGGACTCGAGAATTGGGAAGGTACGTATCCGTCTTTCCACGCTTGAAACTGATCGTGTATACACACACTCTTATCCGCTTTTGGTTCTGCATCCTAATGGTGTCAAGAAGATGGGAGAAATTCACATGGCAGTCCGTTTCACTTGTTCGTCCTTACTTAATATGATGCACATGTACTCGCAACCTCTGCTTCCAAAGATGCACTACCTAAATCCACTTACTGTTAGCCAGCTTGATAGCTTGAGGCACCAGGCCACTCAGATTGTGTCGATGAGGCTAAGCCGGGCAGAGCCACCATTGAGGAAGGAAATTGTTGAATATATGCTAGATGTTGGGTCACATATGTGGAGCATGAGAAGAAGCAAAGCCAACTTTTTTAGGATCATGGGGGTTTTGAGTGGGTTAATTGCTGTGGGCAAATGGTTTGATCAGATCTGCAATTGGAGAAACCCCATAACCACAGTGCTGATTCACATACTGTTTATAATACTGGTTCTTTACCCAGAGCTTATCTTACCCACCATATTCCTCTATCTTTTCCTGATTGGTGTTTGGTATTATAGATGGAGGCCAAGACATCCTCCTCACATGGACACTCGTCTTTCACATGCGGAGACTGCACACCCTGATGAACTGGATGAGGAATTTGATGTTTTCCCAACTTCGCGTCCTCCAGATATTGTAAGGATGAGATATGATCGGTTGAGGAGTATTGCTGGGAGGATACAGACTGTGGTTGGTGATTTAGCTACTCAAGGGGAAAGGTTGCAATCTTTGCTAAGCTGGCGAGACCCAAGAGCAACAGCTCTATTTGTGATTTTCTGTTTGGTGGCTGCTATTGTTCTGTATGTTACTCCTTTCCAAGTTGTCGCGCTTCTTACTGGATTTTATGTGTTGAGACATCCAAGGTTCCGCCACAAGCTCCCTTCTGTGCCCCTCAATTTCTTCCGACGGCTGCCAGCAAGAACTGATTGTATGTTGTGAACGAAACCAGATGCATCTGAAATTGCATTTGGTATTTAATTTCCCTATTTCTTGCTAAGTATGTGAAGATGCAGAGAAGAATGGAGCCTGCTGGCTTTCTATTTGGCAGATGATGTCGGTGCGGGCATGATGTGTAACCTTCCTCTGAAGGTAGCAGATTTTGTGGAGTTGCTGGTCATTCTAAGTTATTTAATAGGATTTGTGTTTGAAACTTTTGAGTTTTCCGGTAATCTTCTGTGTTGCATTTTGTAATTTTGTAGGTTGTGAATTGGATTTTAACCACCTCTATGCTTTTAACTGCATCTTGCTGGTAGATATTTCATGGGGTGGATGGATATTTCTTGAGGTGGAACATTTGGTTCACCTTCCTTACAGAGCTTTTGCAGACTGGTCAGTTCACTTGTCATGGTTGAACTTCCGGTGTTATTCGATAATTTGATTCTCAGCTCCCATTTCCCACAATCAGAGAAGGAAAAGCAAAAAAAGAAAGAAAAGAAAAAAAAAAAGGAAAAAAGGATATTTATTCGCATTATTATTTAAATTGTTAAAGTAATTCACAAATAAGCTACTACTGCTCTCGGTGTCTTTTTCAACACACGATTGAGTGAAATATTCTCTCTGCTCCTTCGACGTGATTCTGTGGACGTATCAGTATTTGGACGTAATAGAGAACAGGATCTAATTGTGATCCACTTGTCTATTCTCCATGTGATGCTCAGGACAACTCCGGGCACTTTGTATACTCGTTTCATCTTAGCTTTGATTCCTCACTACTTCAAAAGTATGGAAATAACAATATTCTGGGTTTTCTTTATCTAATGTAAAATGATTTATAGCAACTGCTTGGGAGGGATAAGAATGGTATGCGATGGGGTGAATCCAAGTTTTCCAGGAATTGATACGATCGCCTTCAATGGCGGAGGTCGTGGAATTTTCAGGAGCAGCTTCTTTGACCGCTGGTGGTGCTGGGTGATATGTTTTACGTGTCTGTAAGCTGTAACTTTTTCGATTATTGATTCTCGGAATTGGTGCGGCAGTCTCTGCATTCTAGGATGGTGGTGGGGGCGCGTCTCTGCCTATTTTTCTTTTCTTTGTCGTTTTCTTCACTCTTTACAGCCTGTGTCGTCCAAGCTCTCTTCGTCCTCGAGCCCTTTGGTCTTTGGTTTTTTTTTTTTTATTTTTTTTTTTTTTTACTAGCGAGTCATATTACAAGTAATATACAGTAAACAATGTGAGGCAGATAATTTCCTCGGTAGTTCTTAGGAACACCGACGGTATAAGCCCCAACTAAAAGGACGAGTAGGATGAAGAGCGGCTGACACTGACAGGGACACGAATGAAAAGGACAGCTCGGCGTTGGCTTAACGAAGGTGCCAAGCTATCCAGCCTCGCAAGGTGTAAAAATGGAGCTAGATCGATTGCCGGTGGTAGATCATGTTCCACGAGATGCGTCCTATTAAACAAAGTACTCGATGGAAAGCGACGTGACACAACAGAGACGTACTAATGCAGAGGTGGGGCCGCAAGTTGCCGCCCCACGTTGGGACCGTATGCTCGCCATTGCGTCCCCCGACTCACGAGAGCCTACAAATAAATAAAGACCCTTTTAAGTTAGAAATATAATTTTATTGTCACGGTAAAAATTGTGTATTCAAATATTATAATATTTAATTTTATTTAATAAAATTGTAAGATATCATCTTTTATTTATATATATATATATATATATATATATATAATTTATTCATTTGATAGTGCAATTTGGATTTTCAACAGAGAAAAGTGTTGATATTACCTCCAAAATTTTAATTAAGTAAACGATTGAATCTGTTTTCAGTGACACCATGATTAAGAGCATCTGTGGGTGGGAGAAGAACGTGTGATTTATGGTAAAAGAAACACTTATGTAATGTTGGATAATTCATAATTTAATAAGTTTTTTAATAAAAAAGGAAAAAAAAACTCGCGTGCATCCAACTCAAGGTCATGAGCTTTCTTTTTACCCATCTTCGAGGTGCCAAAATGGCGACGAGTGATTTTTTTGACTTTCTTTTTTTTTTTCTGAAATTTGTTTGTTAAAAAAATAGGCCAAATGCATAATTTTAATGAGATGATTGGATTGAAGCCGAAATATTCTTGCGTCTTCTAAATTTAAATTTCTTTAGTTCTATTCCAACGTTTATTCTAAATTATTCAGTTTGCTTCAACTTTATCTTTGCGAGTCGATAAAATTGTCTCACTTGTACGAGGTGCTTTGGGAGCACTTATGGGGTTCCCAAAGAATTTTTCTTATAACCTTCCCCAAAAAAAAAAAAAAAAATCTTATAACAATAACCCGGAAGGCATCAAGTCAAGAGCTTTAGATTCAGATTAAATTGTGGATTTATTGCATCCGAAATGTAATTATAACATGGATGACCAAAACCCAAAAAAAAAAAAAAAAAAAAGAGAGAGACAAGAAGAGAGAAAAAATTGTATTAGTTGTGAAATCTGTTTTTTTTTGTGGTGCATTAGGAGATCCAAAAGCCAATGCCTAGATAATATGTGTTTTCATTCTAAAGAATTGTTTTTCTTTTCGAACAGCCGAAATACTTTTTTATTCAAGGCATCCAACACCGAAAATGTCTATGTACATCTCCTCCAGCCAACCCAGTCATCAGCTTCCCCGCAGAAAATTGCACCAGAATAAACTAGCAAGACTACGAAAAAGAAAACTACCAGGCAGCCCCCTAGACGGTAGCCACCTCAGTTCCTGCAAAATCTCCACCCACAAAACGCATAAACATTGCCTCTAAAGGAATGAATAATCTCGGCAGCAAAAATGTTTAAATACTATTAGCCCCCAGCAAGCAAGCCGAATGGCAGCAACCACCATCCAGAATTTCTTCCAAAATTGCAAAAAGTTGAAACAGCCACCACCACCTCGCAGACCCCATCAAGTTGAATAATATCCAACGCCTCCCAGAATCAATTCTGTGCACTGATCATCCTCCTTTGCCGTGCTACACAAGCTAAAACCAGCACCAAACCCAATGCCTCTACAGCTGCCAATCTGAACCCGAGCAAAGCTGCAGCAGAAACAAGTCGCATGGCAGACTAAGAAGACTTCCAGACTGTCCCCTCCCCCCCCCCTCCTCTTCAAATCATTCGAAAGAATTACATAGGATTGAAGAGAAAAGGTTCGGGAAAAGACATGTACATTCTTGAAGCCAGCAAAAAGCGACTTTTGGCTCTGAGATATTGTCGGGTTTAAATTTCTGCTTCCATAAACCGTGGAACAGCAGCATACAATGCAAATCAATGGCTCAAAGAACTAGCAAAACAACTTCTTACCAAAATGACATTCTGGAAATACTTTCCGTTCAATTGAATTTCACGTGCAACTCATAATCAACTACGGTAATTATTCAGGGTCGTCTGAGTAGCCCTCCTCGCGGGCGGAAATGATCTCCAAGAGGGCCCATATATACATATATATATAGAAAACTGTAAATAGAAAGAAAAAAGAAAAAAAGAAAAAAAACAACTGCCAACGTGGCACTAACACATCATCACTCCTTCCCTTGTCTCATTCAATGAAATAATCGAATCCAATGTAAGTGTCCGCACCATCTCCACTCTCTCCCTCCCAAACAGCAAGAAAACGACATTCATTGGTCGTTCTCTCGAAGGTCTGCAAAAACTCACCTTTGTCTGTCTGACTCTTATTTCTTATTATTATTATTTTCCAATCTCTATCTAGACCCATGGCGGACGCTACCGGACCGCCGTCGACGTCGACGAGCGACCCGAATCGGAGCTCCCTAATCCACCCGAGGCGCGAGCCTTTCGAGCACGGGCTCCTCCCAATCCCCAAGCTCATCTTCCCCGACCCGACCCTGACCCTGACCCAACTCAAACAGAAATTAGCGTCGTGTCCACGGGTCAGCTCGGCCGCCCTCATCGACTCGCTGCAGATCTCCGCTGACCACGCCAGGCTGATCCTCGACACCCTGGCTTCGGTGCTCCACTCCGATTCCGACCCTCTCGTCAAGGCCTTGCCCGGAGAAATTGACTCGGTCGGGGCCGATTTGCGTGATCTTATACTGTTTTTGTACATACAGTCGTATAAGAAGCTGTTGCCAAGGTCGCACAGAGACTCGGCTGCTGTGGCGGATGTCTGGCCGTCTACTTCAGCTTTCGACGGATACTTGTCGGCTTTATCCCCGCTTCAGGTGGTACTTTTATCTATTAGCTGATTGTGAAATGTTGGTTTCTTTTATTAATCTTTGCGAATTTGGGCATTAAGCCCTTCGTTTTCATCTGGGTATTTATCAGACTGAATTGGACTTTTCTTTTCCTGGAAAAAAATGCCAGAATTACTGAATACACTTCTTCTCCTGATTCAAGTTGGGATTGTTGAGACATTTAAAGTATTCATTGTTGGTAGTTAGCTCAATATGTAAAATCTAATGGAAATGTCGTGTGGTCTCTGCTCGTCTCTGTTAGTTGTTTGTATCTGTAGCATTTTTAATTTAGGATCGAGTAAAATACGTTGTTCAAGTTTACCTTTTTCTTTCTGGTGAATGATTAAAAAAAAAAAATGCTGCTAATTTTGGGTTAGCTCAGTTGGAAAATGATAATTTTGAAGAATTTACTGGATTTAGGTAGGTAATATGCATGGGGATTAAATATCTTTCTTTTTATTTGAGCAAGCAAAATTGTTGAAGTAGCATTTCTGCTTTGAAATGGCTAACGGGTCTTGATGAAGCCTGTATGTAGAGGATCGGTTGAACACTGTTTGTTTATAACTTGATTCTTGTCAAACTTTATATCTTGTTGATCCTTATAATTCTCAGTTCTAGGAAGCCTTGTAGAAATTATCTGGCAACAACATGAAATTGGTGGTTGTATTTTGCAATTTTAGAGTGGCCAAGGGTAAATGGCTTTTCCTTTAGATTGTGGAAAACCCTCAAGTCAGGCAAGTACAGAAGTTGCTCATATAAATTAGTGGCGCATGAAATATGAAGGGTGAGCTGTGGTGTAAAGGTAAGGTTATTCCATTGTGACTTGCTGCAGAAATAGCCTCTCTGTGAAAACAGGGGTAAGGCTACATATATCTTACCATTCTCCAGACCCCACAGTGTGGAAGGCTTGTGGACTGGGATGCCCTTTTCTTTGCACTGTGAAATACATGATTTTATTGTTAATATGAATCAATTTTCTTAATTTTTACTGCTTCCCAGGTTTGGGGTGCTGACATGGTTTTTCTTTTTAAATCATTCTCCAAAATGTTTGTCATATTCGTACATCAACAAGATTTTTTAAATCTGAATTGGTTGTTGTTGCATTGCAGCTTGTACGTAGCAACAACCGTCGTTTTATGCCCTCACAGGCTGATGAAGAGGCTCATCAATTATCTTATCTGCAAAAACATGTTGATAATATTTTATCTCTTTTAGCAGAGCCAATGGAAGGAGAAGGCGAAGAGTCTCTGGTTTGTGAATTCCTTTAGCCCTGTCCTTTTCCGTATTCCCTTTTGTGCTGCTTAATGTCCCCATAATTTATATTGTGTCTTGGAATTTTCCTCAGCTTGGTTTTAAATTGCCACTTGACCTCACTGTCTTAGGTTCTGACTATGGAAGGATTTGAGCACCTCGGATTTCTGTTTCAAATTGGTAGCAAGGGAGCCGAAGTTGTTCCCCTAAGCCAAGCTGCTCCTTTTTTTGCTAATTCAGACCCTGATATGCCTGCTGTTCCTGTTCCTGCTGCACAAGTCCGTAATTGGATTTTGCAGAATATAGCTTCTGCTATGGAACACATTACTGAAAGAATCTCTGCAAAAGAAAATGGGCCACCAAGTGCATCTGATCAGGATGTTGCCATGACCGATGCCAATGCAAATTCTATTAAGACTTCACCAAGTGCTAGGGGTTCAAGTTTTATTGAGGGAATCTCCAAATCATCATTTGTGAAGCAAGCATCGGATCTTAGAGGTTCTTGGGTAAAGGTTAGCTGCAAAATGCAGATTCATGTTTCATTGTGTTTACCATGATATACACTAATCATTGTCCTTAAAAACGGATTGGTGCTTATACAATTTGATGGAACCTTTGATACCTGAACTGGGACATAGTATCTCTAGTATCTATCTGTGGCTGACTGTTTTTATTCTAATGAAATGTGGAGCTGTTCATAGGTGGATGCTGAAATTCTAGTAGGACTTTTTGACCCAAATTTTAACTGCAGTTTTGAGATTTAAAACTGAACCTAAAATCCAAATATGAGGTTCATTCTGACAAGTAGGAAGCTCAGGCATTAGACTTGTTAGAAAATCCCTAAAATCCATATGGTGTTGATGACTGCTTCCAATAATGGAGGGAAGCCTCTTGTCCTCTCTGGGACCCTGGATTCCGTACAATTAGAGGAATTGCTAGCAAATTACAAAATGTGAAATTGAGAAAAATGTAGCATGGCTCATTTTTTGGATGGCACCATCTCCATTTGTAAGATACTTGGATCTACACAGCAATTTTGACATGAGGAGTTAAAGATGCTTTGAAGAGATGACTGTGTGCACAGGGCCATTTAATCTATCGAAGTAGCACTATGAGTTTAGAAAGATATGTTTGACTTGCAGATGTTTCTATTTTTCTTGGGTTTAATTTATTTGGATGTGCCCATAACCGCAACGCATGAAGTCTGGCACCTTTCATGCCACCTCCTAATGCAGTGTGAAGATTTGAGCCAAGTCAGGCTATGCCGCTCATTACCATCTACTCTGACTAAGAGGCATATGTGACTTGTTTTGTATCTTACATTTCAGCTGACACCTCTACTGACAATATTGTCTGATTGTAGGTTCTCAACTGCCATGACTCTGTCGTTTACATATTATCACCTTTGAGATATGCAACTGTCTATGGATGCTCTGATGCAACTATAGTTCTTGGAGCTGTTGGCAAGGTCGTTGCAAAATTCTTGATACTTTTGGTCATCAAGTGTTTCAATAACTTGCTAAAGTAGAAATGATTAACCTGAACCATTTTATCCTTTGTCATTTAGTTAGATCATAGATGATTATGTGCATATCGCTTTAGAACTTTCTTTTTATATGTTGGAATAGGAATTGCCAAAATAAATTCTTGTGCAATTTCTGGCTAGCTGAGAACTGGTGCAATGGGGAACGCAATGGTGAAAAACCCCAGGCAAGGGAAATGCTAGCATATATCTATTGGCTATTTTTTTAAACAATATGTATCACTGTGTACAATTTGTTGAGAAGCCTTTTATTCTTTAGTCACTGAATGTGTGGAATGGATGAGTAGGGAGTTGAACAATGCAAGAGTCTTCTAATTAATTCTCCATTCTGATGTGGAGGTTGTATCACTCAACATTTTTCAGATTCCCCATATATGAGATTTATGTAATTACATATTGTGACAGCACACACATGTAAAATGGATGCTTTGTATTGAATTGTATACTCCTTTACTTGGTTTATTTCATAAAGCACGTTAAGGCAGGATATCATAGGCCTTTTCTTGCAAGCAGCTCCCGAGAAATGGATTTTACAAAATGATTGAATGTCATGTTTGATTAGTTCTGTCACAGCAGAAACACCTGCTCTTTAGGGCAGGGTCCATCTTTAAAAGCCACTTTGATAATTTAGTTCTGATGTTCCTTCTATTGTGTTTTGATTTCCAGTAAGAATCTGTTTGACAATGATCTATGTTATTATTTTATCAAGAATATGGGTGTATTATTGGTTCTTGTATTAATTTTTTGATTTGATGTCCAAGCGATTCCTGTCTACAATTTGAAAGTCCATGGCAATGATTGTACACCCATTCTTCTTCTTTGTTGACATATTTTGTATGTAGGTTTTGTTTTACTTGGTTTTATGTTCTTATGATCATAGATTCTAAATTGGATATCTTCCTTCACTGTTCATGCTTTTGAGGTTCATATGTGTACTTACAAATTCATGTCATTGCCTAACATGGAAATTTCCTTTCTGTTAAATGTGAAAGTTTCTATACTTCTTATGCAAAGTCACATACCTACTAAAAGGATTTTAGTCTTCCCTTGTAAATACCATATTTGTAGTTTATAGATTAAATATCTCATTGGCTTTGGATAGCTTTACAGGCTCTAAGAATTGAACATTGTGAGCGAGTTCATGTGATTGCAGCAGCAAAACGAGTCTGCATTGCCAGTTGCCGTGAATGTGTTTTCTTTCTTGGGGTAAACCAGCAGCCTCTCATTGTTGGTGATAACCATAAGCTTCAGGTGAGTTTTTACCAATTTGATGAAAAAATGTCTGCAGTTGGCAGCAATTGCTAGTATTATCTTTAGCTATCAAAAGCCACAGTTAGGAAAAGCTTTTCAAGGATGCATGCCTAGTGTTTCTTTTGACATCTAGCCTTGAACATATAAGCTACTGTTTCAACCTGAATCTTTATGTTTGGTGATTAAATTTTTTCAATGTCACGGCCTTTTGGTGATAATTCAATTTTAGCGCATCGCTCATCCATATATTTGTATTGAAGGATTAGTTATGTATAAATTCGTCACTCTGTTTTCTTTTGACTGCTCAGTGTTGTGGTATGCACTTAAATATGGACTAAAGATAGCAGCAAGTTATACCTTTGATTCATCCTCTCAACACCATCTGGTTGATATTTCAGATTTATAAGCAGTTCTTCGTATCTCGTTGTTCCATCTTCGGTTTGATGGTTGCGGAGACTCTTTTGATGAGTGTTAAATTAACATTCTGGCAATTCACTTCACTGTAAATACTATACGAAATATTTGACTTGGGATACTCTAATGCTTCGTTTTGTTGAAAAAGATAAAACTGGATACCCATAGGCAAGCACATCTTTCTGTGCAGCTTATCTGTCGCATCTGTATTCTTTTTCTTTTTAAAAATATTTTGGTTCTTCTAAATTGAAATTCCTGTTAATTATTTTATGCTCTATTAAATCAGGTGGCTCCATACAACACTTATTACTCAGAGTTGGAGGAGCACATGGCTGAGGTAGGCATTGGAGCCACAATCAATAGATGGGATGAACCGTTGACGTTGGGGATGGTTGATCCGCACGATTCATTATCTCACCCTGCAGGTGTGTCTGATGTTCAAGCAGAGTCAGCTGCACATCTTGACCCTGACCAATTCACAAATTTTTTGGTATGGTTTACAACTATTTTGAATTTGCAATCAAGCATATGCTGGAACTGTAACTTAGTGTTGAATGTTTTGCTCATAGTCAAATTTAACTTCCGTAAGTTTGAAATTCCAATGCATTCTAATTTAAGGGCCTGCAAGCATGACTCTTCTCATCTAATTTATCCCTGCTACTGTTTTTCTTTTCTTTTTTTTTTCCATTTCCTGCCTTTTTCCCTGCTTCCCCTTAGCATGCAATTTTGTGTTTATGTCTATCCTCATTCACAGATACCCAACTGGTTTGGAAGTGAATCCCGTGGATCAACTAAGAATAATCCATTTCCATTGCCAGATGTTTATAGGGAGTCTCAGAAAAGAAATGTAAGTGCACAAATGCTGATTACAACAAGATGGTTGAAGAGCTGTATATTTGTTTTTGGCTATGTTGAATATGGTAATTGGGTTTAGATTTTCTTTCTGACGATTGATTTGGTGTACTCCTCCTTTTATTTTCCAGCAAAAGAATTTGGACGAGATAAAGCAATTATTGAGGGAAGCTCCTCTCGAAGAAAATCGGAAGCGTGAATTATCATGTGCATTGCATCTATTATTCAGAGACTGGTTATACGGTAATTAACGTATTATTTATGACTTCATTTGTTGTCCTTGTGAGTTTGTATGCTAGAAGTAAAAATCATTTTTCTGAAATGATGCATTTTCTCAGATAAGCACATGGCATTATTTTTTATTACCCCTATGGAGTTTGAGCTGCCTCACCATTTTAAACAAGATGTTTTGCCTTGTGGTTTGTCACATCAATTTTATGGTGTTGTTAACCATGGTTGTCACTCAGCTTTTACGTGTCAATGCTAAACGGTATAGGGTTCCTTGTTTTTGACTGCAACCATCTTGTCTGTTGGCATCGGTCAAATTCCTTTTGTGTTCTGCAGTTTGGATAACATTAAGATAAAATGTACAGATTGTTGAGGGAAGTATATGTTTCATGAATAAAAAACTAAAATTATTCCGAGATCACGAAATCTGCTGTTTAGTTACTATTTTTCCTTCTTGCGGGAAACTTAGTTTTGGAAATGTGAAATTGTGTGGTTCAGTCAATATATGCTTACCTGCTCCAACAGTTCTCTGCCTGCATGTACTGGGCTTTTGCTGGTGTGACAATGATTGAATGTTCTGCTGTTAGGATGATGTGCAAATAAGACACGGAAAAATGCACAATACATCATGCGTGCGTTTGATTTGTTCCTGAATGCATTTCAATGATCACGGCCTTCTCAACTCTATAAATCTTTCTCGTTTGGAATAGTTTTGCACGATAGTTCTGACTTATTGTGAACCTTGCTTATGAGTGCACCCAGAGCTAACCATGTTTTCCCAATAATCATTTCATGCACTAGATCGTTTAAAACCACTCACTGTATTGGAAGTGGCTTGTATTTCCCGCAAGCTGTTACATTCAACCAAATTACAAATGTCACTAGTTCGTCGGAGGAAAATGTCCGGTGGATGCGGGTTTTTAACGCAGGAGTGAGGCCGGACCATAAAAAGATTTAATTGTTTGGTTATATATTTGTAGTATCATCTTTGTGCAATCAAGGATTTTAATTGCACGCTATATGGCCTGCATCAGAAAAAACCCGTATAGGTGTAACAAAGCCCTTCTCACAAATAACCCACGTCATTGCATCTTTCCAAGTCTGTCCGCATCTGGGTGTAGAAAACTCTTCTTGCAAAAGCTAGAAAACAGGACTTAATAACTACCACAAGTTTTAACTGGCTTTCTTTGTTGATGATGATCTGGTCACAGCCTCAGGAAATATCCGCCAGCTGTACTGCCTGCAAGGTGATTGATGTGGGGATGCCAATTGCGTGGGTCTATTGTGTTTGCTGTTCCGACACCTCTGCTCTTTGGTGGTAGAGGCAACCTCTGTGTACTGTCGGTGAGCGGTACACATTTATCCGATGATACCGGTGCACGGAATAAGGTTGGCCCCGCTAGTCTCACTGTAATATCTCTTTCCCTTTTAGGGTTTTTTTTTTAAAAAAAATTTTTATTTTTAATAAGGGGGAGGAGAAGTTATCTCCCCGTAATATTTGTTAACCTTAATTAATTAATTTATGAGTTTGATTACATAACAATAACAATGCAGCCAAAAGTGTGCAAGCGATAGTCCATCTAATGACTTATATGCTAATATTTTGTTTTAATTTAATAAAATTTTTACTAGATTACCCTATATTAATATGTATTTATGGCATTGTTATAAAATTTTATTCTTAATTTATTTTTCTTTTATTTGCGCCTCGTAATTGCAAATTTTTATTTGTACTGCCTTTCCTTCCAAGTCAAAAGTTGTCCATTGGCCGGTTGGCTCATAATTTCCGTCTTTATTCGGACGCCAGAAAAATCATGGAAGCATAATTTTATCACAATCAATCCCAGAACAAGGGTACGTTGTTTTCGACACAACTTGATGAATTAATGGGGAATAAGCGGTAAATTTTGATATAAAGGATTTGCGTTTCTTTAACGATCTCACTAGTCTCAGCTGATCAGGTCGTGTTACAATCATCAAAACAAGTTGTCGTTTGAAAGCTGCCTGTTCCGTTCATGGATCCAGCCGTAAGAGAAGATTTAGCGGTAAAAGTAGAATTGGTAGGCGAAGCTAAAGCCAATGGTCAGTGTTGGAGGGTGCCTTTTTACCCTTCCCCTTTTTCTTTTCTGCTCCCACGTTCAATAAATTGAAAAAGAAAATAAAAAGGTACATATGCATCGCAGCGGAGATAGCAATCTTCCATGATGTTGCAGAATGTACCCTTTTGTTTATGTTCTTTAGCAGTATTTATATGGTACCAAGTTTTATTATCTTAATCCTGTTTCTTGTTTAAATTTTCCACTTAAAAATTTTGACATCAATAATTGTACCAGTTCTTCTTCGTTGTTCATAGAAAAATTCACGAAAAAGAGTTTTGCTGATTAGCATCCTACAATATTTCGCTTCAAAATTTTAACAAATGTTTCTTCGCGTTCTATTTTTTATTTAACTTCATGAATGCATGGAGAAAGCAAGCTGCTTTTTGGTGTGCCCTGTTGATTCGGATTTCGACTGGTCTCAAGTTGTTCCACAGTTGGGAACTGTGCTATTGCCTACTAGAGATGCCAAAAAGCAACAATGCATTAACCGTGAGAATTATCAATCACAACATCCTCTTGAAGCCAAAACCGAGGAAGTTTGCACTCTGGAAGGTCCAGCTTCCAAGTTTAAACACTGGAATGCACATAGCATCTTGGCGCACCTATGGAAAATTTTCCAATTTGGAGAGATCATGTCGCAGAGTGTTTAAGAGCCTAGACTTCTCCGAACATCGACAGATCCGAAACTTGGGAGGTCCCTGGGTCTATTTAGCAGGGGCCAGCTGAAACAACTTCTCTGCTTGTTCCGGGAAGAAAGTGATGAATAGATATGCACCTGTTTAGAATCGATGGCTTAGCTAGAAAGAAAAAATCACTGAATTTGTTCAACCCTATGCAGGTTCTAAGAGGTGTTGAAACCTGAAATGACTTACATATAAGTACAGTTCCAAGTACTGCTGAGATTTTGCCTTGAATGGTGATCAACCCAGCTTTGCCGGCATCTTGTAATTCAGTAGAACCTTCAGAATCAAATAAACCTACAAGAAGGAAACTCTCGGATTTCTTTAACTTTGCATACATGATAAGTCGGTTTGGAAAGAAAAGTTGGAATCAGAAGTGAACCTGACTTTACAGATTGAAGCCCCGATGTTATACATGCTAGATTCTGAAAACCAGCTTCCTCTAATTTGTTGGCTGCAGCAGCAGACCTTAACATGAAAAAGTAGGAGTTCATCGAACAGTTGCCGTGTAAGGCAAAAAACAAGCTTGGTAGAAGTTTATCGAATGGTTGCCGAGTAAGGCGAAAACAAGCTTGTTAGAAGTTTACCAAACAGTTTCTGAGTAAGGCAAAAACAGACTTGTTAGAAGTTTATCAAACAGTTTCCGAGTAAGGCAAGAACAAGCTTGTATAAAACAGCAATGGACAAAGAGAACCCAATTTGAAAGCAATTTAAAAACCACAGAATCTTATGATGGACAAGAGTAATAACATTTATCATATTTTATCTGTGCATCACTCCTTTTCTTTCTCGTTTCAACTACTTTCTGTGGTTTGGAAACCTCTTCGAAACCTTATTTTGGATGCTTTAAAGAACATGTTCATAAGCTTTGATCTTTCCTTTTCATAAGTTTGTAAAAGGGTTTGTGAAATTGTACAGGTTAATAGCCTACACAAACCATCCGATCAAACTAGTAGATGCTCCTTTCCTTCTTGGCAACTTCAATCTAACATATATCTTGTGACATCAATTGTAAAGATTCTAGACACCTTGCAAAAAACTTCTTGAATTTTTAACTTACGTAGAGAGTTTTAGGGAAGACTTTCTGAAAAAGAAGACCACCTAATCTTAAATATGTGTGCTGTTATTACTTTTACAGACAAATACATCATGTCTATGTTCAGGAAACTTTCACCTCCTTAACCGCTAATCTTAATTTTAAAAATCCAGCATATCCCAGTCCTCAATTAAGAAGTTGCAGACACCCTTGATAATGATGGATGGATGCCGTAAAAGTGAAGGCTAAAGAACTAAAGTTGAATTCAAAATTTCAAATACGCCACAACTTTTCTTGATTTCCTAATTCATCATATCTCAAAGCAGTCCTATGGATTGTGAACCAAATCCACAAAGCAGATTTTTCTGGAGATCATAAAAGCATCTTGAATGCACCCTAAGTTGACTGTGTATAATAGCACCAAAACCAGCATTATTATATGATAACCAGTGATGTATCAGCAACTGACCTTAATCCTTCCTGACATACGACTAGTAGTTTAGTGTCAGGTGAAAATCGGCCCTTCACAAATTCCACAAATTGAGGATTAAGCTTTGTAAAAGCCAGCCCAAAGAACAGTCCGGAAAAATTATTGTGCACAGTCCTTTTTATGATGGTGCCTGAACAAGATTATTCAAAGGGAATTCGTTAACAAGAACAAAATGTAGGCACCAAAGATAAAAAGAGCTCTTTTTGTTACCAAAGTCATTATCTTGGTTTTCGATAAATAATGGCACATGAGAGCATGACTTTATGTGAGCTCGATCGAATTGAGTTTTGTCCCTCACATCAAGTACTACATATCCCTGATCTGATAAAAGCCTTTTTGCTTCTTCTGCATTCACATAGTTCACTTCTGCTCTAACTCCAATACTTCTCAAATGGGTCAGTTTGCAAGGGATGGCCCTTCTATGATGAGTCTCAAATTTGAACAATGGAGCTTGGAAATTGCTGAAAGTACACACCTTTAGCCTTTATTCTCATGTTCATAATTATGTAATTCCACTTCTGCAAATTTGGAATACAAAATGCTTCAAGTAATATAAAATTATTGCCAAAATCCCGAAGCAAGAACATTATTTCGTACGACAGGCCCATATTCTTTTACATCAGATGTGAGTAGTATGTGACATCTTCCATGTAGGAATAGGCCATTAAAACAACGTTAAGCTTCTTACACTAAGTCTGGTGTGATGCAATAAATGAAGTGAGATGTAATTAGTCGAATTTTCTTGAAAATTTTCAAGAGAGAATTCAACCCATAGTATCCTTGGTCTCATGTTCTTTACATCATATCATGACTGTTACCTCTGTAAAGCCTATTGAAAGCTCCCTACCTTCATTACCAGACATCTCCACCGGAAAACAAAGGGAAAAAGAAAAAAAAAAAAGAAGAAGAAGAAGAAAAACAACCAAAAAAAAAGAGAGAGAACAACATTGTTTTTCAGGCAGGGAGAAGCAACCCACAAACCCCATCATCCCCACCACCAAAAAAATAAATAAATAAAGATTAAAAAGAGCTTGCCCAATTTGTCCACAAACTAAAGTTCTCATCTTTTGCATCTGCTGTCTCAGCTTTCTCTTCACTTCTCCACTCTGGTAGTTTCACTCTCACAACAGATGGGCTCCACCAAAAAAAAATGGTTGAAAAAGAAACGGAGGGAGAGAGAGAGAGAGAGAGAGGTGAACTTACATTGCGGAAGAGAGAGTAGAACAACATGAAGCAATCCCAGCCATTGAAACAGCTCTTTGATCTGTTGGTTTAGGGAGCAGGATCAGGCACCCTGTTCTGGAAACTCTTCTCCTTCCTCCCTGTCCCTGCGGCATCCAGCTAAATTTTTAGTGTGGCCCACGGAATCCAGTTGGACAATAAGATTTCGCCACGTGGTGTTATGATTTGGATATTCCGGCTCCCAGCCTCCCAGCGCCTAAAATCTAAATAAATAAAGAAAAACAAGTTCTCGGCATTTTTATTTTCCAGAATATTATCGACCCTATCACTATATATATATTAATTAATATTAAATTTATAGAATATTTAAATTTATCATAGTTGTTACAAAGTGTGCATTACTTGTATTTTATTTAAATAAAATTTTTTTTTAAAAATAAGAAATTAGAATTATTTTTTTAAAAAATTATTTTTAATTTTTAATTTTAAATATTTACATTACACTAATGTTATAAATATATAATAAATTATTAATATAAATTAAATAAATAATAATACACATTAAATTATAATAAAAAATAAGATATATATTAAAAATTTTAATTTATTGAAATATGAAGAATTATAAATTAATTACTAAATAAATATTATTTCTCAATTTTGTGATATATATATATATATATATATATATATATATATATATATATATATAGAGTGATAGGGTCGATAATATTTTGGAAAAAATAATAATAATAATAAATAAATAAAATACATAAAACTACTACTTTGTGAAAAATGTTTTGTTGTGA